>CAOJCR011936313.1:0-11987 GCA_948330485.1 Euphorbia neoarborescens | reverse complement strand
ACTCTGGGGACTGGAGTAGGCACTGAGGGTAAGTGGCCGAACCAGTATAAAATACTGCGTGTCTTTATTTTAGTCCTTAATCTTTTACTCAATACCACTCAAGAATACTGAGTTCTGTTTTATACAAAAATTGCAATACTGAGTCATCTACTCAGTAGTTATCTTCTACGCAGCTCAATATCTCTTTCCTCAAATATCCCTTAGCATCAAACTTCTTATTTTTGAAAAAGGGTCATTCACCCCCCTCTGACCAAAACACTGTCATCTGGGATTCCACAAAACCTTTTACCAGTAGATGATGTATTTGTTTCTCCTCTCAATAAGTAATCCCTTATATAAATCTGCTCTGAGATTCTTCTAGTTATTCACATATTAAAAATTAAAAATGTACTTGGATTGATCAATAATCAATGCAGTAATATGCTTCCACTCAAGAATATTTTAAAATGTATATATTTTCATATATTTTACATTCTAAATATTTACTTTTATGATAGATTTTAAATTATTCCGGTGTATAGTCCGGGTAAATTGCAGCGGTGGTATATAAATTTTACCAAAAATTACACTTTGATTCATAAGCAGATGAATGCAGAATGCCCAGAATTTCGAACACTAATACTAAATATGCTATTCAGGAAAGATAGGAAGGAACTTCTCGCATGATATTGGTTTGCACCGCCCCTAGATCAGCAGCACTACAAAATGCAACAAAATATTAAACAAATTGATCATTTGAGTCTCAAATACCATTTACGATCTAATGAAAAGTTTGATTTGATCTACAAGGACACTGGAATAGCTAAGAAAATACGAATTAACTAACTGGTCTTTATGATGTTCAAGAGAGAAGTCCATTAATTCGAGAAGAAGATAGTATGGAGTGAACAAATTAAAACAGAAGTGAAGTGACTACAGCAAATAAATTCACAAACATTCGGTCATGATTTGACAAAGTAAACAGAAACATGAAGGTCATAATGCACATACTTGACAGAGAGCCGACAACGATGAAGCTGATATGAACAAATGTAAAATTCATCAATTATCAACCTTTAAGTGAATCCCTAACTAACACCTAAACAAATTAACCATGTCATCAATAGAAATAAACAAAAACAATCAAGTACACCTTAGCATTCTCACCAAACTATCTCTTAAAGATTCCAATGGAACCAGGGCCATAGACATCATGAGTCATCAAGATATCAACATTCTCACCTGGACTCAATTGGGGCTTCTCGGAGGCCCTAGCCAATATTTTCTCAGTCATTGTCATGGCGGTCTTCACCTGCATTTCCATAAAAAGACTCCATTACCTAAGAATGCTTTAAACTAATGGAAGAACTTGAAAATTTCAGCAAAAACCGACAATTAAAAATTAAAGATAGTTAAATCACATACAGAACATGAGAAGGAGGGAATAAAAAGAGAGAAATATGAAAATTAATGAAAAAAATCAAGTAAAATGAGAAGAAACAAACTGAGTTAGTGGAGGTAGGTTTGCGCTCTATTTGCTAAGAAGACATGGCCGATAAAATCTTTTTGGAGACTGATTTCCTGCATTTTGGAATAGAAAATGACGCTGATGGCGAAGAGATAGAGGAGAATCCCATATCCTTCTGCACGAAATCAATCAAAGCTCGGTCAGCAAACAAAGACGAGAGAAATTGAGTAATGGTTGGACGGAAATCGAAAGGGAAATGAAAGCAATAAGAAAAATTATCAATGATGCGATATTGAGACTTCGAATGAAACCGGGGAATCAGAAGAGCAATATTGCAATCAAAAGAGAATAAAGGAGCAACATAAGAGAAATTGGGGATCCAGAACAAGAAAATCAAAATCGAAAACAAAAACCAAAGAATAAACATACCAAGCAACAGAAATTTGGCATGAGACACAACCTAACGGAATTATAAGAATCGAAAGAGGAATGAAGAGAAGTAACTATTACCTCCAAAAGAAAACACAGATTGTCTTTACCGAAATTCCTCTTGCTTCTTCTGTCTTCTCCAAAACCGTAATCACCCTCAACAAATCAAAATGTCCCTCAATCGATCCTCCACTGATCTCACTTGTCGAGAGTCCTCGATTTTCTCTCTCACTCACTCTCAAACTTCCTCTTTTTTTCCTTTTACATGCAGAGAGTTTTTTCCCTTTCAACCGATCCTCACCTCGGTCCCGGTCTCTTCCTCTATAAACGTGTATAGCCTAAATAATTGAATCAATCATAACTAAAGATCAGTTCAATAGATCGTCACTTGAGAGAACTTGGTCAGCGACAAAACCAATGAGGGGGAGCTTACCGGATGCACCGTAGCGATGATATATCAGCATTTGGTTGGTGTGGCCGCGTACCCCACCAGCCACATGCTGATGTATCATCATCATCAGGCATGGCCCTGAGGGTAGTCCGGAGTGTGACTGCCTAAGGTCCACGGCCGGAAGGGGTTTAAAAAAAAAATTAAGAGACCCAAAATAATTTTTTATTTATGTTTTTTTTGTGAGAAGAGAAAATAATGTGATGTTGGTTCTTGTTTGAAAGAAAACTCTTCAACTTCTTTTCACCCTTTCTTCCTCTTCTCGTAATCTCATTCTCCACCATCCAATTCGCCGGCGAAGCATATTTCTTTTGGTTTATTCCTACATTCTTTATAAAAGAACCAAAGACGGTGCTCCTTATAAAATTGATTCGGCAGACAATCGAAGAAGACAGTTAAGGTAGCTTTCTCTCCCTCTTATTAAATTCAAATCCTAAACTTATAAAGGTTATCTCATATACTCTTATTCAGTTTCAGTGCATCAATTGATGATCATTTTATTTTCTCAGACCTTGTTATTTCAGTTGAATATATTAGGGATTTTTGTTCAATTGGGTATTTTGGTAGTCCTTGCCTTTGCTGGAAATTTGTTTCAATATACTGGCCTGTTATGTGGTTAAATGTATTGGGTTTGTTATTTGTTTGAAGTATTAGTTAGTTGGTACGATTTCAAACGTATTCAACTCAAGGAAGCAATCCATGTAAACTTTTCTATTATCAAATCCATGGGGTTGGTCTCTTGGTTCTGTGTGGGCTTAGCTTTGGCTCATGGATGCAAGTTTCATCTCTTTCCAGTGTATCAGTATATGCATTGTGTTAGTAAGGGCCACTGTAGGGTTGACGAATCTCACTTGCATCCTTCTCCCTCCGAACCGTCTAGCATATGATTTTAATTTTCTTCACTTTTTGTGATTTTAAATTTGGTTTTATCGAGAAATTGGTTGAGATGTAATTGTAGTTTTGTTTTAGTTATTCATTAACTTTTTGTAGTTTCATTTCTTTCAAAGCTAAAATTAATCAAAACTTATTTGAGATCGTCAATGTCACAAGAACAGTTGAATGGTCTAGCAATTTTGTTAATCGAGAAGATTTTTTTGAAAAACATTGATATTGATATTATTATTAACGATTTTGCATCTCGTAATGTTCATAGATCCCATTTTTTATGATTTTTTTATTTTTGTATTGATGATATAAGAGTGGACTGAATGAAAAATATTTTATGTTTTTAATTTTGATAGAAAATTATCTTAGTCGTTTCATTTAATAAACCGAATTATTTGATGAAATTGATACTATATGTTTTATTTTATTATTTTATAATATTTTTTTTTGAACGGTTTAATATATTATTTTGTTTAGGGTCCTAAAAATGTCAGCGACAGACCTGATCATCATGTGCGCCGAGTCTATATAGACCGGATGCACATAAATAATTCTCTAAATGAGGGTTTCTACAGTGCACTCAGTCTATAAACCAGATATACCGTAGTGATGATACATTAATAGTTGGCTGGTGGGACAGTATGGTCCCAAGTAAAAGTTTCCATTTTGGGGGGAGCGTTTCTTTCCTTCCGTCCAAATCCAATCCAACATCTTTTAAAATGCAATTTGATTTTAGGCTGCCAATTCCATTTATGGTATTTATTATTAACTACTTCCTTCCCCTTTTTGTCTCAATTTTTCCTTAATTTCTTCACTTCATTGTCAACACCTAATCTTACCATATAACTATACTATTTCATTCAAATTTGTTCCTTCTATTATCATACATAATTTCATTACCATGTATTCCCTTTAAAAACCCAATCATTTTATTACAATCGTTCTTTTTTTTGAATGGATATTACAATCTTTTAAATCTTTAAAAGGATAATATGATAAATTAAAAATAAAAATTAAAAATTATAGCTGTATATATCCCATATAGTTTGTGAAAATTTAAAACGAATCAAATCCTTTTGTTTTTTTTTTTTTTGAAAAAATTATATTGAAACATAAAGAAACTTACACATTTTAATGAACAATTTTTGGATTTAGATTTTATTTTTTAATTTTTTTTTAATAGAATTTAGATTGAAGAATTGAAAATTAAAATGTATTAGTTGTGTAACATTTCTATGTGTCAATATACTTTGTAGAAATTTAGATATGGATCCAAGGTCCGAATAGGAGGAGTGAATATATTTTAATTTGGTTTTAATGAGATAGGTCTAACTATTAGCATGACTCAAGTTAAGTAATAGGTTTATCATTTCTCATTATAAACCATTTAGTTTCTAATTTATTTAGCGATGTGGGACATCTATCCTTCACATCTTTCAATACTCCCCCCTCAAGTGGAATTTTGTCTTGACAGTTCATGGACTGGGCTAGCACATTTGGCTACATTTCATACCCAAGGTCCGAACAGTTCATGGACCGGACTAGTACATTCGGCTACATTTCATGCCCATGGTCCGAACAGTTCATGGACCGGATCCCGTTCTAATCAAGCTCTGATACCATGTCAAAATTTAGATATTGATCCAAGTCCGAACTAGAGGAGTGCAAATATTAATTCATTTAAGTTTAGTTTAATGAGATAGGTCCACATCGCTAAATAAACTAGAAATTAAATGGTTTATAATGAGAAATGGTAAACCTATTACTTAACTTGAGTCATGCTAATAGTTAGACCTATCTCATTAAAACCAATTGAAATGAATTAATGTTCACTCCTCCTGTTCGGACCTTGAATCCATGTCTAAATTTTCACATAGTCTTGCCATTTTTTTATATATATGTTTATATAAAAGTAACAATAAGACATTAAACATTTTATCATTCATGCAAGTTGTTGTTTTTTTAAGGGTTGTTTTATATTGTATTAGTTAATAAAATGAGGATTAAAGGTTAGATAGATACAACTATTCGACTCTTTCTCACCCACTATTTTAGCATTGACAGAGTAAACCAATTTCCATCCCATATAATATTGTTTACATGGCACATAATATTAGTCGACAATCTAAATTTTTATTTTTATTTTTTTGGTATCATAATCTCTAAAGCAATCTTAATACAAGATTTTAAAAACTAAAAGAGGTTTAAACACGGAACTAAATTTAAAAAAAAAAAAAATAAAGAAAAATCAGAAGAAATTATTTTATGGTCAATATTATTTGTATACAATTTATTGTACACATTTTGTACACAGTCTTATCTCCACCATTCATTCTGTGTTGATCCAATGGACCATGAAAAGTATGCCGTATGATCCATTGGATCAAAACAGAATGAATGGTAGAAATGAGAAGATATACAAAATGTATATAAAGAATTGTGTACAAATAACGGGCTCTTATTTTATTAAGAATTTCGACACTGTACAACAAACTTAAGAAAGAAAGAACGGTGTTGAGCGTTAACTTAACCGCGTTGCCGGAAAAGAAAGAAATGAGATGACGATGAAGAAGTGGACGCTTACCGGATCTAAAATGGAAACCAACTAACTCCTCTTTCTCTTTGATTTTTTCAACCCTAACCAAACCCATTCTCGCTTTCCATTTTCTTCTTCTTCTTCATATCATACCTAATCATATTTTTATTTTTCAATGTCCTCTTCTCCCTTTCGATCCTTTTAGTTCTTTCTCGCCATGATTTTCAGCCACCGCCGGTGGCTTTTTCTTCTCCTAATTTCGATTTCGATTCCTTTGTCTTCTTCCCAATCCAATTCGCAGAATCTTGAAACTTTTTTTCCGTTTCCGATTTCGGTTCCGATACCTTCTCCTGCGCCGTCGCCTGCCAATCGGAATACTCCGCCAAACTTATCGCTGCCACCGTCCTCTCTAGTGCCGCGTCCGCACCACGACTCCGCGTTTGATAAAACTGTTGTTAAGGCTGTAGTTGCTACTGCCGGGAGTACTTTCATTGCCGCGGCCTTGCTCTTCTTTTTGATTTGGCAGGTTGCTCGCAGGAGACGAAATAGGAAAGCTAGTGCTTTTTCAGGGGGAAGGCCGCCAGCTGGAGTGGTTCATAATCAGTTGGGTGGAGTTGATCATGAGAAGGGAGAGGGTGTAGATGAGAATGGACTGGATATGCTTTACTGGAGACAACTTCAAGAGGAAAACAAAAGTAACAGTTTCCAGCAAGACAGAAACAATGGCCGGCCATGGCCAACTGAATATTTAGAAGAAGAAGAAGAAGAAGAAGAAGATGGGCCGGTACAGAGGAGGAATAATGAACCGGAAATTCCTTTACTTAGAGGGAAGTCGTCATTGTCGCAGAATAAAGTTGCTCCGGAACTTGATAATACTAGTCCTGATAGATTCATGGCAGCTGCCAGTAATCATCAATCTGCAGAGATGGCAATTGAACAACCAAGTTTAGTTACTCAAACGACAAATCCTCCACCTCCTCCGCCAGCACCTCCAGCTCCACCGCGATCGCCATTAATGGCAATTCCTGCCAAAAAAGGGCCAGCACCACCGCCGCCTCCTCCGAATACAGATAAAACAGCACCACCGCCTCCTGGTCCACCTCTCAACGGCAAGTCTTCTAATGCGAACAATCAAATTAAACTGAAACCGCTGCATTGGGATAAAGTGAACAAGAACACTGACCAATCCATGGTGTGGGACAAGATTGGCGGCGGCTCTTTCAGGTATTTTTCTGTTCTGCCATATTACTAACATGTTCTTTTTGTATTGTACTGTTTCTCAGGATTCAGAAAATAAAGTTTGTTCCTTGATATATTTCAGGGTTGATGATGGTCTTATGGAAGCTCTGTTTGGATATGTAGCAACTAGAAGAAACGAGCGGGACACAAGCAGTTCAAATAATCAAAGCAGCAACACAACTGCAAAAATTGCTATCCTTGATGCGAAGAAATTAAGGAATACTGCAATTGTCCTGAAAACCATAGCAGTCTCTCCTGAAGAAATCCTTGAAGCATTAGGAGATGGCCGGGGTCTTGATGCTGATACTCTCGAAAAGATGATGAGAATTGCTCCTTCCAAAGAAGAAGAATCCCAAATTTTGAAATTCAATGGGGACCCTAGTACACTTGCTGATGCCGAATCCTTCCTCGTGCATATTTTAAAAGCTGTTCCATCGGCTTTTAGCCGTGTGAATGCTATGCTTTTCCGGCTAAATTATGATTCAGAGGTTCTTCAGTTTAAGGAATCATTACAAACACTTGAATTGGCCTGCAAGGAGCTGAGAAACAGAGGATTGTTTATGAAACTTCTTGAAGCTGTGCTTAAGGCAGGTAATAGGATGAACGAAGGAACTTCAAGAGGAAATGCACAAGCGTTTGATCTTACTTCTTTGCAGAAGCTATCAGATGTTAAAAGCACTGATGGAAAAACTACTCTACTTCACTTTATAGTTGAGGAAGTTATCCGGTCGGAGGGAAAACGTTGCTTTTTAAGTAGAAATAGGAGCATGATTCGAGCTGGAAGCAGTGGCAATATAGCTTCCTTGAAAACTCCTTCGAAAGGGGAAAGAGAGAAGGAATATATAAAGTTGGGACTACCATTGATAGGAGGGCTTAGTGCAGAATTTGCAAATGTGAAGAATGCAGCACAGATGGATTATTCCACATTTGAAGGGACATGCTCAGTTCTATCAACTAAGATGGAAGAAATCAGGCAAATCGGATCGAACTGCTTTGGAAGTGGGGAAGATGGATTTGTCAGGGAAATGAAAGGTTTCCTCGAATCGGCAGAACTAGAAATGAAGATAATGAAGGATGAACAAATGAGAATAATGGAACTTGTACGGACAACGACAGAATATTATCAAGCAGGAGCTTCAAAGAATAAAAGCAGCCAACCGCTTGGATTGTTCGTCATAATTACAGACTTTCTAAACATGGTTGATCAAGTCTGCATCGAAATAGCTCGAGAAATGCAGAGAAGGAAACCGGAACCCCCCTCTTCAGATTTGGGATCTCCACCAAAGTCACCAGCATTAAGGATGAGAGCTAAGTTTCCTAATTTACCTGAACATTTTATGAATGAGAAATCCAGGAGCAGTTCTAGTGAATCAGATACTGATTTTTGAGTATAAAAACACACACACACATTTGTCTTCTGTATATAGTTTTTTAAGGGTTAAAACCGAAATTGTAAACATTATAGGTGAATGATTCTTTTATTAGTGAATTGTTTTCTTAATCCTGCAGCAGACAATGCTGCAAGTCTTCAGCAAATAGTCAAAGCTTTACTTCGCAGGTTCTATCTGTTCCGTCTGATGCAAAGTTCGTTTCAACTGTGCCTTGCATCTCAGTCCGGATCAAGAATAATATATTATCATGATTATATTTGTTGGCATGTTGAATTATCTGATGGGGAAAATGTATTTTCAGTAGGAGAAATTCTAAAATGCACCGAGACACCACGTGACGGTACTCCCGACCATTAAAAATGTGACACACAGGCTGTCATAAGATGGGTCACAGCCTATATGTCCTCTTTCTATTGGCCGGGAGCACCGCCACATGGTCCTCCCGGTGCATAGTAGAACTTCTCTTTCAATAGATATGGATGCATTAGATAATATCATAAATTTCTTAGTGGAGACAGCAAAGCTCACAACAACTATCAGAACCAGACTACAAACTATAGTAACGCTCTTATAGATATACGGTATTCAATCAATTACAGGGTTCATATACTTGTACCGATTCCACGATTTCATCTAATCTAAAACATGCATCAGAGAGGCGGTGCCACAATCTTAAAAACACGATCAGTGGTATCTGGTTATGTTTCTAATAGGAATTCAATATACAGTAGACCAATCAATAGAATTATACTCTTTGGCTGGGAGAATACTAACTAGAAAGCAATTGCTCTATACGTATTGTCCTTGTCTATATATGCAGTGTTTGGAAGAAGTCAATGTCGGTGCTGGACCAATTGCTTTTCATCCGTTGTTACTTTATATCCCAAGTGTCTTGGAACCCTCCTGCAGATACATCATCACAGTTCAGAGTCACATTTTACAGACACCATGAAATTTTGACTTCTACCAGATTTAGTAAGTACAACAGAGTGACATATATTGAATATTA
This sequence comes from Euphorbia neoarborescens, assembly GCA_948330485.1. Taxonomy (NCBI): domain Eukaryota; kingdom Viridiplantae; phylum Streptophyta; class Magnoliopsida; order Malpighiales; family Euphorbiaceae; genus Euphorbia; species Euphorbia neoarborescens. Next base: position 2,603 of record CAOJCR011936313.1, on the reverse strand, counting down.
AACCAACCTGTACTAGGCTTACAAGCTAGATAGTGTTATATGTGCTACTTCAGTCAGAAAGAACTAAGAAACAAGTACTTCCTCTCCCTAGATCGTCCATTAAGAACATAGCAATTTTTCTCACTTCATAAGACTTATAAGCTAGATAGTGTTACATAGCAAATTATAAACCTTCACTGGTTACTTTTTAAACACCAGTAGAAGTTGACTTTAACTTAAACATGAGCCTTATCATCTCAATAATGGGGGGAAAAAAAAAACTCTAGAACTAGAAAGACTGATAAGCGAAAAATGAAATGGCCCATCGGCCTGCAATTTCAACCAACAATCAAAATGTTGGTGGGCACATGGAACTTTAGGAGAAAAGATTATAAAGAAGGAAAAGGCAAAGACTTGGCAAAGCATATTATGTTTGACCTTGCTTCCCATTGAACATAGATTTAAAAGAATGTGTAAAGGACTTGTAGATGCGGCATACCTTATCCAAAGGACTTCTCGATAATTTTTGTCCCTGATAAAATCCTGGCATGGGTGTGGCTCTGAAATTAAGGCTGTATCTTAATTTTTTGATCTCTGCGTCTTTCTCCTCCTGTAAAAGTAGCGTATAGGGATTATTCCAATCACCCAAGCAAAAGCATAGAAGAAGAGATGAGTTCTTTACAGAATACACAATTACATGAATTTACCGCTTTTTTATGTAAACGACATTAGTTGCCTTACAAATGTGAATTTCCAATCGGTTGTAGGAACATACCTTGGATTTTGTTTGAAGGCGGGTACTTTCGGACTGTTTACCTTTTGATTTTTCTTGCAATTTCTTAGAAAATTGAAACAAAATGTTAAAAGTTTATACTTTAAACAACTAACAGAAAATGACATTCCATCTGAAAGTTACTCAGATCAATCTCAAATGGTTACGGTCTATAAGAGAAAGATAAAGGATGAGGATGGGTCGCTACCTCATTACTTTTCTCTGCCTTATCATAACTTTTCAGGCCAAAAGACGGGGCCGTCTTAGCAGTCTTTTTATCCATGTTAACAGTTTTCAAAGACCTACAAAAAAGCATCCAATGCAACAGTAAACTTTCCGGGAAAGACAAGAAAGATCGAACTTTTTTGTCGTTACATTAGCTTACGTAACTAAAATTATCAATTAAATACTTTTCTTCTTTATTATGAAGAAAGGGTCAAGCTTGAGCGCCTCTGTGGTTACATTACAGGAAGCTTTTGGAAAGTCATCCATGATCTCAAAGCTGGGAAGACAGCAATACCAATAATATGTCTAATTATTCAGAATGTAAAGGGGAAAAAGGTGCTTGCAGAAGTCAAGAATGCTCGAATGTTGATATTCATGAATACCGCGAACACGAGTTCACACCTAATGGAGGAGAGGAATACGTGCATACAGACAAAATTTGATAGACAACTAGATATAATTTAGTACGTCGAAACAATTTCAATACCAAAACAAGATATATATTCGAAAATGAAAACATATTCAATCCTTGAACTTCCATGTACGCCGTTCAGAATCTCATGTACTGCTAAATAAAGGGGCAAATTCATGCTTTAAAAAGCTCACAAGTTAACATGTAGAGACTGGCAAAATTAGAATCAATAGGCAAGTACTCAAGCTTACGAGTAATACAACTATTACATAACAAAAGCATGGATACAAAGCAGCAAATCATAATATTACCCCGCGTTCTCTTTTCGCTGAGTGACAGAACTAGAAACCTTATTTTCTGACGCCTTGGTAGGAACCTGCACAAGGAAATTGAAGTTTGATATTCATCAAGCCAAGCATGGCCAACTATGCAGTCAAATTAAAAGGCTTCGTCATATGGTAAAACTTGACAAACCTGCTTAGCTGGCAAAGACCTCTCCTCGACAGAAGATCTCAACTGGTTGAAATTGCTCTGGAATGTCTTGAATGCCCGTTTAACAATCTCTTTGTCCTTCATTTTCTCCATAATAAATGATTTTCTAGAAGCTGTAAACGGAGCTGAAGCAGGAGGAGCCGCATCAGGACTCGGGGCATCCATACTAAGAGACATATGCAAGGATTTAGGAGCCACTTTCTTGTTTCCCCCAATCAAACAAACTTTGTTCTTTGGCAGTGATGAACCAGTCACTTTCTTTGTTGGAGTTCGGTTTGTGGACAAAGTGTTATAACTTATCACTGTCTTTGAGACCTTTGTGGTTGAAATTTGGGGTGATTTGGCACCAGGTGATGCTGGTTTTTTCTTGATCTTTGACATATCTCTCGCTTTGCTCGAAGGAGAAATCTAAATCAGCAGAGCACCATTCTTCATTAGACACCAAAATAAACAAAGAACAAAAATTTTACAGTTAATAATTTCCCTCTATGAATCTATATGGTAAATTGCGAATTTCTTACCTTCCGGGACTCCTTTGGAGTGTTTAATTTCACATATTCAGCCTTCAATACAGGAGTCCTCCCTTTCTCTTTATCCAACTTGTTTGGCAAATCTGAGGATTGAGTTCCCCCTTCTCTGATCGCAGCAGATTCCTCCGGCGTGCAGTCAATACTTGCCAGTTGTTCCGCTCCTTCAGCCGAAGAGTCTTGACCTTGAATGTTG
>CAOJCR011935784.1:0-14282 GCA_948330485.1 Euphorbia neoarborescens | reverse complement strand
GGATCGATAAAACCATCAGGTTTTGTCAAGTACACATCCTCATGTAGCTTTCCATTCAGAAAGGCAGTTTTAACATCCATTTGCCATATCTTATAGTCAATTCAGTGAACTTGTTTGAACCCATCATTCTTGAGTTTATAGCAGCACTTGCATCCAATCACCTTAGCACCCTTGGGTGGATTAACCAAGTGCCATACTTAGTTCTTGTGCCTGGATTCCATCTCAGGTTCCATGGACTTTTGCCATTTACCTACGTGTATGCTAGAAATGGCTTCGTGATAGCATATGGGTTCTTCATGATCCAAGATCATAAGACCCCATCCTTATCCACCAAAAACCCATATCTCTCTGGATGACGGCGTACCCTAGACCTTTTAGGTACCTATATCACTGGGCCTGCTTCCTCTAACTCTAGTGGAGCTACCTCAGTAGCAGAGTCCTCTTCTTGAGGTTGTGGATCTTGAACTTCATCAAGTTCTATTTTTCTCTCACTCTCTTCCTTAGAAAGGAACTCATCATCTAAGAAATGACCCCTTCTGGCTATAAATACTCTATTCTCTGTCGGGTAATAGATGTAGTAACCCTTTTTTTCTTTAGGGTAACCTAGAAATAGGCATTTGACCGATTTTGACTCTAATTTATCAGTTGCCAAATTCTTTATATAGGAAAAATAGCCCCAAATCCTCAAATATGAGATATCAGGCTTTTGGCCCCACCACAATTCATATGGCGTAGTCTTAACTGCCTTACTCGATATATGGTTCAGTGTGAAGCTACTTTCTCTAAAGTATAACCCCAAAATGATATTAAGAGCAGGGCATCACTCATCATTGAGTGGACCATGCCTAGCAGGGTCATAATCCTCCTTTCAGACACACCATTCCACTGAGGTGTTACAGGAGGAGTGAGTTGGGACAAAATCCGATGCACTTTCAAATATGAGTCAAACTCTTCGCTCATATACTTGCCTCCTTGATCAGATTGAAGAGCTTTGATCGTCTTGCTAAGTTGGTTTTCTAATTCATTTCTAAAGTCCTCGAAGCGATCAAAGGTCTCCAATTTATGTTTCATTAGGTAGGCATAACCATATCTACTGAAATCATCAGTAAAAGTAACGAAGTATTAAAATAAGATCTGGCACTCATTTTCATGGGTCTATATACGTCTGAATGTACTAGGTCTAATAGCCCACTGGCCCTCTTAGCTATTTTACTTAAGGGTGCCTTGGGCATTTTGCCTTTTAAACAAGATTCACATGTATCGATTGACCTTAAATATATCTAATGCTCCACTCGCGTGGAGTTTATCAATAAGTTTCTCATTCAAATGGCCTAAACGACAGTGCCAAATCATTGCAGGATTCAAATCACTTGATTTAAACCTTTTAGTATTATTGTTATACAAGAGTTATTAGGTTCTAAATCAAGCACATAAAGCCCATTAGATAATGTAGCAATCCCATAAATAATATCATCAAACTTCAAAGTAAACTTTCCATGTTCAGTATTAAAACAAAATCCTACTGAATCCAATCTAGAAGCTGAAATTATATTCCGACAAATAGCCGATACATAACAGCAGTCTCTGCGATGAAGAACCAGTCCATTGGGCAATCCAAAGTGTAGTCTCCGACCTCGAGAGCATGGACTCTTGCCCTATTCCTAAGTTAAAGATCCACTTCGCCATAGTCCAGATGCCTTCTATTTCTTAGTCCCTACACATTGCAAAAAATGTGAGAACTAAATCCGGTGTAAATGACCCAAGATGTAGAAATAGCAAGGTTAATCTCAATAACAAAAATACCTGAAGCACTCCCTTGAGCCTTCTTTTGCTTCGCCTTGAACTTGGGACAAGCATTCTTCTAGTGCCCCTTCTCTCCACATCCGTGACAAATGTCCAAAAGTGAAACCTATGTCTTAGGGCGAACCGCCTTCTCGGCCTTAGCCATGGCTTTCCCCTTTTCCTTGCCCTCAGGATGGTCACCCTGATTTTCTAGCTGATCTACTTGTGTCCTTGTGACAGACCATTCCACCAACTTGATCATTTAATTAAGATCTGGAGTCGGTTCATTCATCCCTTGGATGAATTCATCAGAGGACTCATGTAATGACCCTAAAATGAGATCCATAGCTCTTCACCGATCGGTGTGTCAAGTTGACTAATTGTATCCACATGCCCTTTCATCTTGAGTATGTGATCAATCATATTCGATCCAGTAGTCATCTTGCTAGAGCATAGTAACCTCACTGCCTAATACCTTTCATGTCTATTCCTATCATGAAATCTCTCATTGAGAGTGTTCATGATCTCATAGGCATGTAATCCCTATGTTCTCAGCTCAGGAATTATGGTATCTAATAGTAATCATGTTGCATCTCGGTCATCACGCACATGTTGCTCAGAGATTTCTATCTGTACAGTTGTCACTCCATGATCGAATGGGTGTTTAGTTGGTAATGGCATATCTAAGATGTACTCCGGCACTTCCTATCTTAGAACTATCCTTAAGTTCCTAGACCAGTCCAAAAAGTTACTCCCAAAAAGTTTCTCCTTTTCTAAAATGGATCGAAGGGTAAATGTGTTGTTTGTAACCATTCTAACAGAAAATCTTTATCAAACTTTGAAAAGCAACTGCAGAGACGGAAAGTAAACAGAAGTTAAATAAAGGGCTTAAAAGCCAAACCATTAATTAATCTAATTTTAATGTTGTTGGTGATTTTAATTTTGATGACTTGACCAAGACCCTCAATAACACAATAATGGCCCAAGCTGAGGTTGTTATACAAAACCATTAAAGTTTATTAGGTACGGTTAACAACCCGATCCATACACTATGGACTCATGGTTTGAAAGATTTATGGCATATTACCTTTCTATTCTCGGGCCAAGGGTGCATTATTAAGACAAAAGTTATTTTTAGGACATTTATGAAGGATCAGGACAAACGGGAGGAATTATAGATGAAAATGAATAAAAATGCAAAATCGAGGCAGATTGGACAGGGCTCTGTTGAGATCGCGACACCTTTAGGTCACGATCGTGACCTCAAGATAAGGTAACAAATAAAGAACCCGGCCTTTGTTACGATCGAGACCTCCTCTGCCGCGATCGCGATCTGCTAAAAAATTAGACCATTAGGAGAAACAGTAAACATAATTGGCCGTTGTTCACTCTCCTTCTTCCCTCCAAATTAATATTTATCCATCCTAAACCAATTCCAACACATCTTATCATCCTAAAACCAATCAAAAACACTTGTAACCACCATAAAACTCTATATATAGCCATAAAATCCAAAATTTACAGCATATACTTTTGAGAGAGAACACTCTAAAGCAGAGAAATAAAGTTTAGAGAGAGAGACTCTGAGAGCATGAATTCTACAGCAAAGAAGTAGACTCATAGGAGTAAGAAGAAGCCCTTTCATTCAGAAGAAGCATTCTTCTTTTATGGGAAAGGTATATAACTCTATTAAGAGTTGTAATCCTTCCCATGGTATTTCTATGTTTTCTATTTTATATTTTTGATATTATTAATCATACTCTTGTATTTGATCATTTTCTTGCACGAAATTCCCAGGATTTATGACACACTCCCTTTAGGAAATCTCTATAATGATTGACAACCATTATTTTGTTTGAATGTTAGAGTTTTATTGCAAGAGTTCTTCAATATGTACACTATGTTTTAAATATGTGATTTTTGGAAAAAGATGGATTCTTTTGCTATTACTTGATTATTCTTTATTTAACTGTTGGTTTAAATACTAGATAGACATATTGAGTTCATCAACACCAAGTGTATATAGAATTAGAATGGGTTTCAATTACTTTTTTAAAAGATAACATTGATATTATGCATGAATGTTCAAATACATTAAAATGAGTTGTAATATTGTATGTTGTAATAATCAAAAGATATAGAATATTATATGTTTGATTCTTGCATGAATTTTCTTAAAGTTAATCATAATTAACCTTATGTTTAAATCACTATGATAATCAATGTGTGATATTTATCCATGCATGTGAATTACAAATAGAAACAATTGAATTGTAAGTTTAGTCTAGAGAAAATTCTAAGTGTTCAAATCTTCCTTAATAGATTATGGATTGCATAGAAGTTATTCTTTTGTTTCTTTGAATTGTTGTTGGATTCACAACAAATCAATCACTTAAAGATTACCATAAACATAAAATATGAATGTTAAACCTAATGTGTACATTTTTCCTCGTGGGATCGATACTCGGACTTAAAATATTTGTTTTATACTATTTGTATGACCCGTATACTTGCAGTATTATGTGAATTTATGTTAATAAGACCATCCTTAATGTGGGTATTTGCACGATGAAACAAAATAGTACCATATTTGTAGAAAATTCACACCAGTTTTATTCAAAATCTAGACGACCCCTATGTATACAAGAAGGTGACTGAATGTACTTCCACATTCCTTATTATATATATGGATGACATCCTTCTTTTTGGGAATGACATACTAACACTACAATATGTGAAGCAATGGTTAGTTAATTGCTTCGGAATGAAGGATTTAGGAGAAACCGAGATAATCCTTTGGATCCAGATCTATTAAGATAGTTTGTGTCGACTTCTGGGCCTAAGTTAGGAGACATACATAGAGAAAATTGTGAAATGTTTCAACATGGATAAGTTAATGAAAGGGTTCTTGCCTATTCGCTTGAAACTTAGTAGGAAGGACTCCCCTCAGACAAAGAAGGAGAGGGAGAGGATAATGGCGATACCATATGCCTAGGATATTGATTCCATCATGTACTCCATGTTATATACGAGAGCTAATGTCACTTATACAATAAGTATGATGAGATGGTACGAGTCGTATCTAGGTGAGAACCACTGGCATGCTATCAAGGCAATCCTCAAGTACCTTTATTGGACTAAGGATTGTTACTTTTTATATGGTGGTCAGGAGAAGTTAGCAGTCAGTGCATATAATGATTCTTGTTTCGAGATCGATGAGGATGAGAACCATTCGCAATCTGGTTTTGAATTTCTCCCTAATGGTGGAACCATTGATAGGTGCCAGCTATAGTATTAAAACTACACTATGATCACTCAACTCTAGGGTAGTGTACCTTATCGTCGTCAAGTAATAAAATCTGGTCTGAAAGTCTAGGTACGATCGGACAGGAAAGTACCCTATAATCACAAAATTACATGGCTTCCTAACCTGTATAAGCAGAATACAAGAGTGATAAGACAAAATTAAATCATAATTTTTTTAAACTGAGTTAACCTAATCCTCCACTTTCACACTTTATTTGTACTGGAGTTAAAATCACAATGAAGGTAGCTTTCCCGATCTATGAGTAATTAAGGGGATGGCTTTATTTAATCAAACAAGGGTTAAAGATGTAAATATTATCAAACCCTAATTATGCAAATCAAACGATCTAATTTAGCGACTCCAGGTCCAGTTATGCTTCCTAGCCATATTTCCTTATTTAGAGGCGGTCTAGCTCTAGAGATCAGGATTTTGCAACCAGGTCTTGTTACAACTTGGGATGAGATGGCAACAGTTTTCCTAACTAAATATTTCCTACCAAGACAAGCTATCAAGTTGCGAAATGAGTTACTCATTTTTGTCAAAAAAACTGATGAGTCTTTATCAGAAGAATGGGAAAGATATAAAGATCTCTTGAGAAAAGTTCCAAATCATGGCATTCCTATATAGATAAAAATCTAGAATTTCTACAATAGCCTGTCCAATGCTAATAAGATTTATATCGAGTCAGTTGCAAATGGAGATCTAGAAGAGCTCGCACCAGAGGAATTATATGAATTAATTGAAAGATTGGTGAACAATAGCTATAAATAGCATTCTATCGGTAAAGATCGAGTTAAACTAGCAGAATCAAAGGTAGTAGCAAAATTGTCTGAGAAAATGGACATGCTTTTAAAGCAGCTTGCAAGGGCCAATGTCTTAGTATTCTCGAAGTCTCAGAATACTTACGATTTCTGTGGAGGCAATCACAGAAACATAGATTGTGATGCTACTTTTACACAAAAGCAATGTGATTTTTTAGGTAACCATCCTAGTGTTAATAATCCTTTTTCTAACACTTATAATCCAAGATGGAGAAACCACCCCAACTTTTTATGGAATCAATAACAAGGAAAGCCTGCTCAGCAACCTTACTAGCCTAATCAAGGCAATTTCCAATAGCCTCAGCAATCTTGGAATGCGTTATAGCCTGGTCCATCATACCAGCATAGAAAATTAGAGCTTGATGAAATGAAAGAGATGATGACTAAATTTATGAAGCAGACTCAGACGCAAATGTAGAATTTCGAAACTCAGCTTCATCAATTAGCAAGTGCAATCACACCAAAGAACAAAGGAGTATTGCTGAGCAATATCGAGACCAATCCAAGAGAATATTGCAACATAGTAACACTACAAAGTGGTAAGACTTTTGAAGTCTCTAACCATTGGTTAATGTTGAAAGTGATGTAGGAAAATAGAGCTCGAGAATGCAAACTCGGAGTGCAGATGCTCAGCAACCTCAGATGCATGAGAGTAGTCAGTAACCTCAGAGCTCAGAAACAACGAAGCAACCTCACAAGATTGCTCAGCCAGATGTACAACAGACTATTCCAGATTCAGCAAAGGATAAACCATCGACTGCATATCAACCAAGGATTCCTTATCCATTAACAGCCAAACATCATGAAATAGCTAAGCAATTTGAAAAATTTCTTGATGTGTTTAAGAAACTTCACATTAACATTTCTTTTTCAGAAGCTCTTTCACATATGCCCATGTATGTAAAGTTCCTGAAAGAATTATTGGAAAACAAGAAGAAATTGGAAGGAGTTACAATGGTTTAGCTCAACGAAGATTCCTCATCAATCCTTCAAGCAAAGCAACCTCTGCCCACAAAGCTTAACGATCCAGAGAGTTTTTCTATTCCCTGTTCAATAGGAAATCTAAATATTTAAGATGCTATATGATGACCGAATAGTTAGGTATCCTAGGGAAATTATTGAAGATGTCTTGGTTGAGGTTGGAAAATTCATATTACCCATAGATTTCATAGTCATAGATATGGATGAAGATTTGCATGTACCTATTGTACTAGGTAGACCTTTCTTAGAAACGGGTCAAGCTTTAATTGATGTGCATAATGGTAAATTAATTCTCAAAATCCATGATGAAGAAGTTGTCTTTAAGACGAACGAGGCCATGAAATATCCAACAGCTAGTGATGATACTTGTTATCTTTTTGATACAATTGATATTCATTTAAATTCATATTTCATGTAGGAGTGTGATGAAATAGAATTTGATGAGGAAGATGAAGATTTAGTGGCCAAAGAAGTGGAAGCCAAAATAGGCTTTCCAACAATCTTTGGAAGCAGGCCGATTGTGGAGCCGATTGATCATTCGTCACCAATAACTGAGAAATCATTTTCTAAAGAACCTCCCGCCTTTGAGTTAAAGAAATTGCCATCACATCTAGAATATGCATTTTTAGATCCACCTGATAAGCTTCCAATGATTATATCATCCAAGCTTACCTCAGAACAGAAAGCTCAGGTGAACGAGTTAGAAGAATTTGGACTATTCAGCTATGAGATTGTTGTACGCTACAAGGAGAAGATAAAAGCATGGAATGATAAACGAATCTTGGAGAAAACCTTTGACCCAAACCAGAAGGTTTTGTTGTACAACTCCAGACTCAGGTTGTCTCTAGGAAAGTTAAAGTCCAGATGGTCAGGACCCCATCAAGTAGTTAAAGTTTTTACTCATAGTGCTATAGAGATTACGGATCAAGAAGGTAATACCTTTAAGGTCAATGGACAGAGGTTGAAACCTTATCTTGCTCAAATCACAGTCTAGGTTGCTAACCCAGTTCAGTACCTATAACCTTTGTTACAATCTCGAACAATATTGGTGTCCACTTCAAACACCAATTGAAGCAATTTTTTATCTCAGCTCATGCTTCAATTTTTCTTAGGTTGCTGAAAGAAGGAAGTACAATTGGTGGATTTACTCAATCTGAATTAAGATGTAAGAAGTACTTACCTCCTCCAAACATATAGATTAACTCTTCATTCTTTCCTCACTCCTCTGCCAAATGGTATTTCTTTGAAACCTTTATTTATTCATTTTTCTACAACCTATTGATGTTGATGATGGTATTATATTCTTACCAATGTTTGATCTTTAAATCCTTAAATATTTGCATATTTTTTATTTCTTTGAGGGAAAAGCAAATTTTAAGTGTGGGAGGGATAACTGCTTAATGAAAACTGCTTTGTTACATTGAATTGAAATGCTTAACTGATGACAATTGATGAATGAAAATGCATAACAAGATTGCTGATCTCTAGATGGTTTTAAATTGCTGATCACATGATGTCCCCACTTGAATTTTGTCTAAAATCTCTACAATCTCAAAGTTTAAAGATTTGTATATATGTTTTTTTAAGTTGTTTTTACATCTATTTTCTTAAGTTTTGGCAACAATTTTTGCATGATTTTCTGATCCTAGGAAGTGACCATTGCATGCTAGACAACGAGGGATCAGAAACCCTTTTGTTATACCCTTTTTCTATGATAAGCAATCCCTCAACTGTTCAGAATTAAGCAACCTAGTGTTAGCAGACTTTAATTCATGTCTCAACATGTTTAGCTTAGATAAAAGCAGACTGCAAACATCCCTAATTTTTTTCAATGAATTTGAGCCAAACAATTGCAAGAGTAACATCAAAATCTTTGCATAATTATTAATGAGTGGCCATGTTTTACAATTCTTAGCTAGAGCTTGGGCTGGTTGTGCTTGTCGAAACTGCATGGAATCTCACATATAGAAAATGATAGAGGCATTTGTTAACACTTTGTTGTTGTCCCAAAAAGCCAACCAACAGTGAATCCCTGTTTTTGTATAGCCCTTTGAGCTTTAACCAATTTTTTTACCTACACATTTGTTAACCCGAAACCTTCATTATGAATCCTTAAAAATACCCTGGAAACTTAAAGGAAAATCTGTTGCATGAATATCAATTTTGAATTCTCAAAAGTCAAGCAATCTAAAGTTAAGTGAAGTTTGCATCAATCGAAAAACTTTGAAAGATTCCTATCTATAATCTTTTTAAAAATCTATCTCAACAACCTCTCAGTTCAGAACCCAACACCCCAATTCTTTACTTCCTAAGGCTGCTCTATCTTGTTTAATAAAGTTTTCTTTAAAAAAAAAGAAAAAAAGTATATATATATATATATATATAATATCTAACAAAGTTTGCCTTAGAGTTTTATCTTGAAACATCTTATTGAAAGAAGATTGTTGATTTATTCCTATTTTGTTTCCTTCGACTATCCTATTACACCACAAAGCCTTTTTATCATACCCTAACCGAAACCTTACGTTACAACCTGGTAAAATCCCTCTTGATTTTGTTTCCTGAGTTTCACAAGCGGTGGAGATAGGATCGATGTCCAAGTCATGGTCTAAGATTGTATCACCTTCCTGAATGAGGGTTCTGTTCTTTAAAAAGCTAAACTTAAACACCGAGTGTTGAGGGAACCCACTAAGGTGAGGAAGGCTTGCTTTTGTTTCTAATAATTTGTTGAAATATGAAGTTTAATCCTTTTTCTTTAGGAAGTTTCTACATGAAAGGTTAAAGGTTGTTTAGGAATGTCTAGTGAAATTGGATAATGCAATCTCTGTGCTCTAAACTATGTGTTTCTAGCTTAAGGTGAAGTCTTGATTGCTATTATTGCATTTAAACAAAATGATCCATTCCTTTTAGTCACTCATAGTTTCTTTCTTCTATCTTCTGAATTTGTATAAATTCCTTTCTGTTGTCTGTTTTAATTTGTTCTTCTTGAAATTGCTTAAGGACAAGCATCGTTCAAGTGTGGGGGAATTTGATAGGAGTAATTTATACCATTAAGATCAGTAACAAATCAGTCAAGGAAAGAGAGAAATTAATGAAAGAAATAAGAAAATCAAAGCTTATGAGTGTTATTCTATACAGGTTGCGTTGCTGATAAGAGAACAGAGAATTTTTGTAATCTTGTAAGGAGAATGAAAGGTTGCTGAGAGTGGCAGAAATAAGGAGTGGGGCGAAGCAATTGGAGTAGACAGCTGGAGTTAGTGGGAGTAGGTAGCAGTAGTATGGCAGAATGATGAAGAGGACATAGGTCAAGAAAGCCCATACTTCTTGGAACAAGAAGTGGAATTTGATCTATTACTCTTTTGTCCTTGGTATTGTGTGGTTAAAACACAATTATGAATATTTTATTTCTTGTTTTGTGTCATAGAATTAGACACATCATTTTATCTTTTTAAGCTTACCCTTTATAAACTCTATAAATAGGTTCCTATTTGTATGTAATAGATATGAAGTGTTAGAGGGGAAGCATTATTTGCTCTCTACCTATTACTTTATCTCTAATATAATTAATTTTTCTTTTTGTTATTTGTTTTATTTTCTGTTAAGTTATCGAGTTAATTATGTTAATTAGTGAGTAGTTATCTTCAGGCTGAGCTAACGCAACTGTTAGTTCTTGGTGATGTTTCCTGGTGAGGTTGCAGATGAGTAAAAGGTAAGATTGTGTCGAGAGAAAAGAAAGTTTTATATGAGAGTAGGATCCCTCTTGTATATGTAGTATTCTTAATAAGATGGACCAAGTAATTTAAGGGTACGAAACCATCTTCCATACACACTTTCTCTATTGAGAAAGACTAAGTGATTTAAAGAAGGTGCCAAGGGGTTTTTACTTAGGTAGAATGCTTGCTGTTCATAATGTTTGAGTGATGACTGAGTGAGGCGTAATAGCAATCCTAGTATAGATCTCAAAGTTCAAGGCGAGGTCTAACGATAAACCTAGTTACTAGAGGGAAAAAAACCTTGGACTGCGACTTCTCTTTATTTGCATTACTTGTTAGGAAAAGCAACCCATATCTATTAAGGTTGTGTTAGCAACACCCTGTACTTTGTCATTGTTATTTACCTTCTTCTATTTTATTTTCTATGCAATCTCTCGGTTTAAGATTTACTCTTTATATTTACTTTTTATTGTTACTTTGCAACCTTTTTGATAACTAACCAAATCTCATAAATTGCACAGAAATATTAACAAAATTTCCTTACTCCCTGTGGAATATGACACTTGGCTTGCCAATATACTATAGAACGAACTAGTGCACTTGCTAGTAGACCGTTTTAAGGTGAACACTTACCTCTCCCCACTCTACACTTACATGGTGAAGTAGAGGTTAACCGTTAGCCTCAGAATTCTTGCTCTCCACCTCTTTTCCACTTCTAAGAGTTATTGCTTGGGCTATCTCCCTTGGGTTTTTCTTAGGGTTCTATTTGGTAGTACTACGGAGACTGTCAGAAGGCCTCTCTTGCCTTTCTCTACTCAGATGAGTAACCTGATTACCCAAATCTCTACAGTAGGCCTCATTATCAGTAATTCTAGTTAAGTTCTCTGTAAGTTTAGCTGAAATATCTTTTAATAAAGATATAATAGCATAATATTGCTTTGGAGGAGAAGGCGGTTACTATAGAGGTTCGTTATACTGTAGCAATGGGGCCTGACCTAACCCTTGTGTTGATGCTCATGATAGAGCTCAGAAGAAGGTTTGAACACATTCTGATTATTCCCATATGAATAGTTTGGGTGTTGAAATCTTCTTCCATAGTTGTTATTATTATTATATGAATTGTAAGCATTGTTAATATATGAGTTAAAATTATTATACCTTTTGTTTCCTCCTACGTAGCCTCCATCCTCTGAACCTTGGGAAAACAAACTACCCACTTCACTAGCTTGACTTGCATGGTCGCCTCCACATGTGACAAACATCACTGATTGTTGTACCCCATTCATATTCAATCTTGCCATCACCATATCTAGCTTTTTTTTCATTACTTCAATGGTTAGTGAATTTTGGCTACCTTCCGCTGGGTGCAGGTCTCTTCTATTTTTTTTGGCCTGTGACAATGTGATTTTCCTTACCAAGTCCTTGAATAGCTCTTCCGCTTCGATTGGCATCTTTTTAAAGATGTCCCCACCTGCTAAGAGTCCAAAATATCGTGATTATTAGGTGTTAAACCGTGGCAAATCGTACTTACTTGGCTCAAATGCAGAATGTGGTGGTGAGGGCAATTGCTAAGTAGCCTCAGAAATCTCTACTAAGCCTTGAACATTGTCCCAGTTCTGAATTGGTGGAATGCAACAATCTCATTCTTGAGTTGCACAGTCTTTGACAGTAGGAAGTAGTATGCTAGAAACTGCTCCTCCATCTGGTCCTATGATGTAAGAGAACCAGACCGTAAAGATTTGTACCACTTATTGGCTCCTCCGTTCAGTGCAAAGGGAAATAGCTTTAACCGAATCGCAATAACCATACTCAATGAAACAAAGATGGAAAGCGTTAGTGAATTCAATCAACGAAGAGTGGTTGTAATCTCACAACTAGTTAATCAATAAAAGAGAAGAATAGTAAACATATGCCCTTTAATAAGTAACCAGTTCTTATGCCTTTACAAAGTAACCAGTTCTTATTGGTATGAAATCATTGAAGGCAAACCGCTAAAAAAACGTAGAAACTCAATCAAGAACCATGAATCACAAATGGGGAAGATTCATGGTATAATAAGCACATAAACCTTTATTGAAGAAATCAAAATCCAGAGTACAAATCCTAAAAATCTCCGTCGAGTTAAAGGCTCAAGAATAAAAGTAAAGATGACCTAAAATTTTTCTAATCTAGCTATTTATATGATTCACAATAAAATAGAAAATACCAAAAAAGGGGCTAAATTTGGAAAGAAATACATAAATTAGGGTTAAAATAGTAAAAGAGGGAATTGACCCGCAATAGTGCTCGACGAGCATAGGCAGAATGCTCAGAGAGCACAGCTCTTGCCTATAATTGTTGTTGGTGCTTGACGAGCAAGGCTTCTGCCTTGCTTAATTTCTTCTGCTTGGCGAGTACGGGCTAGTTTCTTACGAGCAAACATCCTTTCTGGCCTAATTCATTCTTCTCAGTGAGCACATGCCAAATTTTTGACAAGCAAGGCTTCTATCTGGCTTAGCTTCTTTGGCTCGGCGAGCACAGGCTGAGTACTCGCTGAGCACGCATTCTGTCTATGAGCATTTTTGCACTTCCTTCCATTTAATCGTCACAACTCCCGTATCTGATGTCCAATTCTAGTGATTCAAGATCCGTTGGAGATCTGAAAAGCTAATCTTCAATTATCATTCATATTATAGATGCAAATTTCATACGATGTGCAAAGCACCCGTATTTGGCATGCAAAACAAGATGAAATATGTGTATTTTGTGTATATAATAGAAATCATGTGTTAGAATGGTTGTTTTTTAGGATTTTTAAGACAAAAGTTTGTTCTTAGGACATTTATGAAGGATCGAGACAAGCAACTTGAATTATGGATAAAACGAAGAAACAAAATCAAATTAGAGTGGATAGGGCTCTATCGCGATCGCGATACCCTATGTCGCGATCATGACTAAGGCAACATGCAAAATTTTGAAGAACAACTAAGGAGTTGCGATCGTGACCCCTATGTCGCGATCGCAACCTGCCCGATAATCAGACCGTTGGAGTAACGGTAACATGAATTTTGACGTTGTTTTCCCTCTATTTTCCCTCCAAATCATCCCTTAGTCTTGCCTAACAAATCCTAAGATATCTCATCCCTTTAAATCCAATCAAAAACACTTGTAACTACCCCTAAATCCCTATAAAAATCAATCAAACTCTACTTTCAGAATAGTTTTTTGACGTAAAATATATATATATATATAGAGAGAGAGAAATCACAAAAGAAGAGAAAGAAGAGGAATTTCAAGGAAAGAGAGGCACGAAATCAGAAGATACTTAAGTAAGAGAGAAGGCTCTTAATCACTAAGGGGTTTTCTAACTCTTACAAGGGGAATACAACTCCATTAGAGAGTTGTATTCTTCCTTTTTCTTCTTTACTTTTCTAATTTTTCTGATTTAGGGATGATGTTAACCTTTCTTCATTTGTATGTTCATTTATGCCCGTTAATCTTCTTGGAATGTGTGCGAAATTTCTAAGGAAATGATGTGTTATTGATTAACGACTAATATACACATTGTTTTTATCAGATTATTCGCCATAAATGCTCTATATGAATATTATCTCTAAACAATGTATAACAATGGGTAATGTTGGAATTGCTTGAGTTTATATGATTGTTTCTTGATTCTAATTCTTAACTTAAATGTTC
>CAOJCR011934229.1:0-10257 GCA_948330485.1 Euphorbia neoarborescens | reverse complement strand
GGTGCTCAGAAAATAAAGAGGATGAGTAACATGGATAAAGACCAAGAGGAGCTATTTTGGATTCCTGTCGCGTCAGCTTCGTCATTTTTATCGAAATACACATGTTAAGGAAAGGTACTGGTTTATGCCAGTTTCATCATTGCTCGCTAAAAAAAGGCCCGGTGCTTATAGTAAGGTAACGTAAGTGAAGTGAAGTATTGCCATATTCTATGAAATACCTTGTTATGTTTGGAAACAAGGTAAGATAAATCAACGGTCTACTAATATTATTTTTTTTGGTTAGATGGTAAAGAAATATAAAGTGACATATAAAATAGAATTACAATCTTATTGAACAATGAGTTAGCATGAAAATACTCCAATTTAGAGTGTTGAAAAACTCACTACAATCAATCCATCAATTTACCACCCATTACCATACTTCAGGTTAACACTACCAAATAAACAACCAAAATGCAAAAAAACCTACAACAACTTACCTTATTTAACCATGAGATACCATCATCCAAACAAAGTGTAACTCGCTTTGAGTGGAAGCTGATGCCAACCGCTAGAATCTCACCAAAATCTATGGATTTAGCGACGGAATATGGATTTCGTCGCTAAATCTGGGCATTTAAACACGCTGAAGAACACCAAGAACATCACCTATGGATTAGCGATGGATTATGGATTCCGTCGCTAATCCGTAAAGAGCAAATTCAAGCTGCCCAGAATAACCTACGGATTTAGCGACGAAATGTTCGTCACTAATCCGTAGGTAACGCGTTATTCAGTTTGAATGACACGATTCTCGTCCCGTTTCAGTCCGATTTTCACCCAAAACACATCCAAACAAACCTAATCTAGCATACAACAATAAACACATCATAAAAACAAAATTTTTACGTGGCTAACTTTCATCAAAAAGCGAAAACTAAAACTTGAATAATAAAACTAAAACCTAAACAAATCTCAAGCATTTAAACGATTTAAATAACGAGATCAACAAACATGTTGACAAGACTATCAACCTAACAACAAGTCACAGACGAATCACAATACGAAATATTATAAATATTTCAAAGCATGCAAAAATCAAAACTAAGCAATAAAACAAATAAAACTAACATTCATACTTAACAATAAACATTAATCTCAGGCTTTTAATAACAAACATTGAGTTATAAAGGTTTATAGGCTCAGGAAATACCTTTTCGATAAGTATCCGTGAGTGACGATTGCTTTAAACGCGCCATGTGATGCCGGCGAGGAACCGTAAATAACCGAATCAAGATTTTCTTTAATTTTTAAGCTTCCACTGTCGATGAAAATATAAAAGAGTAATGGATGGAGTTGTTATTTTTGTCAATGATGGATTTGAGAAAACAAAAAAAAGAAGTTTCTTTGTGTAATTGAGATGGTGAAGATTAAGAAAAAATCAGAGAGAACTCAAAAAAAGTTAATGGCATCCTGAAACCCAATCCCCGTATCCCTTTTCTTTCCATCCGTCTTTCAATTTGTGTGACCTGCTCTCAACAAAATAGGAAAATCTTTAACCCTGCGTGATTTCTTTCTTAAAACCCAAAAAAAAAACTTGGTCCCCAAGATCTCTGTTAATTACGTCCCCTTCCTCTTTAGTTTTGATTGTTGCTTAATTAGTGATTTCCAAAAGAAAGGGTTGCGCATCTGCTGCAATTGATGTCCTCAGCCACGTGTTAATGTTCTCCTTTTCTGCCTCATTAATCCTTATTAAAACGACGTCGTTTTGGCTTTTTATTAACTAAGTCAAAACGACGTCGTTTGGTGTGGATTGTAGAAAGAAAATAAAAGGGGCTACACCAGGAATCGAACTCGGGCAGCGGGGAGAGCATATGAGGAACGTTGCCGCTGGGCCAAGCCCAACCTTTGTCAAGTTTGGGGGCCTAAATATATATAAACACATACTGTTTTCTTCATTTTCACTCCTTTAAATCCTATCGTTTTTTAATTTTTATCTCGACTATCAATACCACTCATCATTATTTATTTATTTAATAAAATAAATAAAAATAATGTGGATAAAAATAATTTTGATAAAAATAATTAAAACGAGGAATCTCGGGTTATGACGGGCCCGGGTCGGGCCCGGTAAAAAGATATATTTGATTTGGTTTCTTCACGGTATATTGCCGGGGTCTTCGGTTTGTCACAACCAACTCAAACGAACCTTAAAAATGAGAAAAGTAACTGGCAAAGTGCCATTTTCATCATAGCCTTAGGGTAAAAACCCCGGTGCTCACAACTAGTAAATTGCATGTTTTAATCTAGTTTTGATATGATTAATCGGTTTTGATTGACATATTCTAGGACGTTTTACTATTTTTGCTTGTTTTTGGCATGTAGATTTAAAAATGCAAAAAAAGGAGCAAAAACTGAGTTAATTTTAAGAAGAAAATGGAATAGTAGTCCGACTTAGAGCGAGAAAAAGTTCAGATCTTTAGACCATTTTTTGAGGCAGATGGAGTCCGAATTGGGATATTCTTATCAAAGACAAAGTTGAAGATAATTCCTTAAGATTTTTAACGGATCAAAGACTGAGTCAATCGGAGATCAGACAAAGAAGTTATAACCAAAAGCAGACAGAAGCAAGGATTCAAGGGACAACATCTGACCACATGGTAGCTCGTCAAGCCAGAATGTAACTCAAAGAGTTGGAGGAGAAATTTTGGTCTGTTGTCTGTTGATCATGGCTTGATGAGTTGGACTTCATGGTTGGCGAGTTGAGCTCCTAGAAGTCCAAAATCACATGATTCGACGAGCTGGTTAGTGAGTTGAGCACCCGGAAGTCAAAAACCACATAACTCGACGAGTGGGACTACAAGAGGAGTGTGGCGCGATGAGATGGAGGATTTTTAGGTCTCATCTGATTATTTTTCTTTATTATTTTTGGGATTCTTTTCCAATTTTAGGAACAAGTATAAATAGGACTCTATTATTAGGGTTTGTTGGATATCTAACATTCGACCACTCTTCTTCTCCTCCATTCTTTTATTCATTTATTCTTTCAATATTTTCAATGGGTTTATACTTTGGATTAGGGTTTTTATTCACAATAATGTGTAACTAATTCCCTAGCTTCGCCTAAGGGAGTTAAGAGATTCGGAACAAGCTTGTGAGATCGTCCTATCTTTTTAATTATTGATTATTTCATATTTCTATTATCTTGTTGAACAGGAGTTGAATATCCTCCTGTTAATTTATTGTGTAATTATTTTAGCCTAGCCAGTTATTGTGATTGCATGATAAATACAGTTTCATTAGAATAGATTTGTAATCTAGACCTTTGATCGAGCATGCTATGATATAAAACTTGAACTTGAATCGAGATTTGCTATGAACCCAGTTAGTTTAGACTAGGTTTATCTCGCATGAATGCTGTTATTGAATTGAACCTTAAGTCGCTAGGGAAGGGTTATTCATTAATTAGGGTTTTATTTGAGTCGTGCTAAGCAAAACTACAGTAGGAAAAGTTGATCCAAAGTGCGAAGCCTAGGGTTAGAACTAGTCTGTAATAAGTCAATGATATGTTTGCTGTCTATGATCAGTCACTACATTCTGAATCCTGAGACTACCTTAGGTGAGGTGTTTTCTCTATTTATCATTCCGTTGATTTTACTTTTTCATTGTTTAAACTTTTAGTTTTAGTTTAGATATTTCAAACATTAAAAACCTCCCATTTACTTTTATTGTTTTATTTTACTATTCATAACCGATAGAAATAGTAGTTGGATCTTTAGGGTTTGACCTCACTTGCCCTTGCTGTAGATTTACTTTGTGCCAAGATACAAGAGAGATTATAAATTGTATTTTTGGTGGATTCGACACCCATCAAATTTTGGCACCACTGCCTCGGAGTCAATTTAATACTGTTTCTTTTTATTTATGACCAGGTTGACGAATTCAAAGAGCATCCATGCAATCTGAGATCGAACGCACTTCGAAGAGACTTTGAAAAGAGGAGAAACTTGAGAAAGAAGGAGGGAGTTCGAGTAGAGCAAGTGCATCTCTATCAGAATCATCCAGTGATATGGAGGAAGAGATCATGGATAAAAGAACACTGCGAGAGCTACATACTCCACCAGTGTTGCAGGCACCACTTTGCATCACAAATCTGTAGACAGATGCCAATTTTGAGCTAAAGTCAGGGCTGATACATTTAATTTCCATGTTCTATTGGATGGAGAGTGAGGATCCCTATATGAATATAAAGGAGTTCCATATAGTATGTTCAGGTATGAAACCACACGAAGTTCAAGAGGAGGTTCTAAAACTGAAAGCCTTTCCTTTCTCGCTAGCAGATAAGGAAAAGGCATGGCTATTCTATCTTCTATTAGGATCTGTGGCTACATGGGCTGAGATAGTGAGGTTGTTTTTAGAAAGGTTCTTCCCTGTATCTAAAGCTGATACGCTATGGAGAGAGATTAGCAGTATTCGCCAGAGGAAAGGTGAATCTTTATATGACTATTGGGAGCACTTGAAGCGTTTATGTGAAAGTTTCCCACAACATTGGATGTCTGAACAAGCCAGGGTTCAGTATGTTTATCAGGGTATGCTACCGATGGAGTGAAGGATGATTGATGCCTCCAGCAGGGGGTGCTTAATAAATAAGACTCCAGCTGCAGCATGGGAGTTGATATGGAACGTGGCCAAAAACTCCAGACAGTTTGAGTTCCCTTATGAGCCGAGCAGAAAACTTCACGAGGTAAGTAACCATTCTTTATAGGATAAAATTAATTCACTAACAACTCTTGTGAAAGGTTTGGTTATAGGTGGAGGAAATCCAGCTACAGTTTACGATATTTACACAAGCCAGGGGCATGCTATTGATACATGTCCTACACTTGGGATAGAGCCAGAGCAAGCTTATGCAGCTGGGGGTTTTATGCAGAATAATTAGAGGAGGTATGATCCCTACTCCAACAATTAGAGGAGGTATGATCCCTACTCCAACAATTACAATCCAGAATGGAGGGATCATCCGAACTTTAGCTATGGGAATAGGCCTCTACAGTCACAGCCGTTCTACCCTCATGGAGATCAGCAGCCACAACCTTATTACCCATCCAAACATCAGCAGCAATATTCCACATCGGGACAGAAACCTGGGATATCACTTGATAAGATAGTTCATTAATTGGCCACCAATATGCAGCAATATCAGTAGGAAACTAAAGCAAGCATCCAGAATCTCGAGAAACAGATCAATCAGATTGCTACTTTAGTAAGCACATTGGAATCCAGAGGGAAACTACCTTTACATATAGTTGACAATCCAAAATAGAATGCCAGTACAATAACACTTAGGAGTAGGATAGAAGTGAAGCCAAGGGAGAAAGCGATGGAGCAGGAGTTAGAGGTGCGACAGAGAGAGGACGAGCAGGATGGGGAGGTAAAAATAAAGACCACAGAATCGGATCAAGAGCCTCCCATTGTCATTCCACCTCCATTCCCATCGAGGTTCTCAAACTCAAAGAAGCTTAAGGAAGATAAGGACATTATGGAAACCTTCAAGAAGGTTCAGGTAAATATTCCTTTGATAGATACTATCAAACAGATTCCCAGGTATGCAAAATTTTGAAAAGAACTTTGTGCTAACAAATCTAAATTGAAAGTAGTCGAAAAGGTAGTTATAGGGGCTAATGTTTCAGCATTCTTACAAAGGAATTTACTCCCAAAAATGTAAAGACAAGGGCATGTTTGCTATTTCATATAGGATAGCGTACACTTAAGTCAGTAGGGCAATATGTGATTTAGGAGCATCAATAAATGTTATGACACACTCTATGTATGAGCTATTGGGTGCAGGGCCCTTAGGAGAAACAAGGGTTATTATCCAATTAGCCAATAGGACCCTATTTTATCCTAAGGGAGTTTTAGAAGTTTGTTGGTATATGTGAATGACTTGGTGTTTCCAGCTGAATTTTATATTCTAAATTCCCCTAATTCTTCTGAACTGTTGTTGGGTTATCCTTTTCTTACAACTGTGAAAACTAAGATTGATGTGCATAATGCAATACTATCTTTGGAGTTTGATGGAAAAATGGTGCTATTCAATGTATATGATGCCATGAAATACCCTTGTGATTTATCTTCTGTTTGTGGTATTGATGTTATTGAACCGTTAACCCATGATATTTTGCAAGAGAGTAGTGTTGACAGGATGCAGGATGGGTCTAGCGGAGGTGTGATGGCTAAGCAATACGATAAAGTGTTGAATGATGATTACAGATTCAACACTCCTCCATTTTGTGAAGTAGAGCAAAAATTTGAAGCTTCTAACACAGAACCATTACCTTCTGTTCCACAGGCACCAATCCTAGAGCTTAAAGAGTTGCCTCAACACCTGAAGTATGCCTTTCTAGGCGATGATGGGACCCTTCTAGGAACAAGTTAACAACTAAAGAAGAGCACCAGTTGGTGAAAGAATTGAAATGTTACAAAAATGCAATAGGATGGAGCATTACAGATATCAAAGGGTTGAGTCCTCCTACTTGCATACATAAGATTCATCTGGAAGAAGGAATATAACGAAAAAGGCAACCTCAAAGACGTTTAAATCCTACAATGATGGAGGTTATGAAGAAGGAAATTTAGAAGATGCTAGATACGGACATTATCTTCCAAATATCTGATAGCAAATGGGTGAGTCCTGTGAAAGTTATACCCAAGAAGACGGGGGTGACCGTTGTGCAAAATGAGATAGGAGAGTTCGTACTTACCTGAGTTCAGAATGGTTGGAGAGTTTGTATCGACTAGAGGAAGCTGAATTTATCTACTCAAAAGGATCACTTCCCCTTCCCTTCATGGATCAGATGGTAGAACAGTTATCGGGTAATTTTTCTTATTGCTATCTTGATGGCTATTCAGGATTTTATCAGATTCCCATTGCTCCTAGAGACCAAGATAAGACCACTTTCACCTATCCATTTGGGACTTTCCCTTTCAGAAGGATGCCTTTTAGGTTATGCAATGCACCAACGATATTTCAGAGATGTATGGTAAGCATTTCCAGTGATTATGTTGAGAAAAGTATTGAAATTTTTATGGATGATTTCACAGTCTATGGAAACTCTTTTCCTGAATGTTTATCCAATCTTGAGATGGTTTTGAAAAGATGTCTTGAGTCCAACCTTGTGCTTAATTATGAGAAGTGTCATTTTATGGTGGATAAAGGATTGATCTTAGGGCATATTGTCTCATCTAGGGGTATAGAGGTAGATAAAGCAAAAATAGATGTTACTCAGTCTTTACCTTTACCTTGGATTGTTCGGGAAGTGCATTCTTTCCTTGGTCATGCAGGTTTCTATAGGCACTTCATTGATGGTTTCTCGGTAATCACACAACCCCTATGTAAGCTCTTGCAAAAGGATCTTCCCTTCGAGATTGGTTCAAAATGTTGAGAATCCTTTGATCTACTGAAAAAGAAGCTCACAACTTCGCCTGTGCTTGTTTCACCAGATTGGAACCCACCCTTTGAGATCATGTGTGATGTAAGCAACTATGCTATAGGAGAAGTTCTAGGACAGTGGATTGATAAGAGGCCACACATCATATACTATTCTTCAAGGACCCTAGATAATGCACAGATCAATTACTCCACTACAGAAAAGAAACTCCTACTCGTGGTATTTGCTTTAGAGAAGTTCAGGTCGTAAGTGTTGGGATTCAAGGTTATTGTATACTCAGATCATGGAGCACTTCAGTACTTTTTGGCAAAGAAAGAAGCCAAACCTCGCTTGATCCAATGGTTTTGTCTGCTTCAAGAATTTGATCTTGAAATTCGAGATAAGAAGGGATCTGAAAACCTAGTTACGGATCACCTCAGCCGCCTGAATTTAGAACGTGATGAACAGCCGCTGCTAGATGACTTTCCAGATGAGAGGTTTTTTCAGGTTATAGATTTTTTTCCCTTGTATGCTGATTTGGTTAATTTTCTTGTTACAGGTATGATGCTATCTGATCTGTCTAGGACTGAAAGGGAGAAGCTCAAGCGGGGTGCTAAATATTATGTTTGGGATGAACCATACCTTTGGCGATATTGTTCAGATCAAATCATCCGACGATGCATCCCAAAAGATAAATTTCAAGCTGTGCTTCGATTCTGTCACACAGAAGTATACGAGGGTCACTTTTGGTTAAAAATGCACCTCTAGGAAAGTGTTAGAATGTGGTTTGTATTGGCCTACTTTATCCCAGGATGCCTACATTTTTTACAGGTTATATGATAACTGTCAAAGGATAGGGAACTTGAGCAGTAAGGATCAGATGCCTCTCACTCATGTTATATCCTGTGAGATCTTTGATATATGGGGCATCGACTCATAGGTCCATTCCTCAACTCTTTTGGGAACCTATACATCTTATTGGCAGTGGATTATATGTCGAAGTGGGTTGAAGCTAAAACTATAAGAACAAATGATGCTCAGACATTGGCACAATTTGTGAAATCCTATATCTTCAATCGTTTTGGGACACCAAGGGTATTGATCAGTGATTGGGGTACACATTTTTGCAACAAGATCCTAGCATCCGTGCTAAAATAGTATAGGGTGACTCATAGTGTCTCGACCGCCTATCGCCCATAAACAAATGGGAAGTCAAAATTTCCAACTGAGAGTTGAAATCCATTTTGAGCAAGACCATGAATTTCACCCATAAGGATTGGAGTGTGAAGCTGGATAATGCACTATGGGCCTATTGAACTGCATACAAGACACTAATAGGTATGTCTCCTTACCGTTTGGTGTTCGGTAATACGTGTCATCTTCTAGTGGAGATCGAGCATAAGGTATTTTGGGCGATCAAGCGTGGCAACCTGTCATATGAGGCAGTAGGTAAAAATGAAAATTACAGTTGGTTGAGTTGGAAGAATTAAGAAATGAAGCTTATGACAGTTCTATGGCTTATAAGGAGCATACCAAGAGATTACATGACAGAATGATAAGCCATAAGCACCTTATTGTGGGACAAAAAGTGCTATTATTTCAGTCCCGATTGAGGTTATTTCTGGGGAAGGTTCATTCTTGATGGGTTGGCCCATTTCTAGTTGTGAAGATTTATGATCATGGAGCTGTAGAGATTCAGAGTTAGGCTACGGGCAAGATTTTCAAGGTCAACAAGGCTATGGGCAAGATTTTCAAGTTCAACGGTCATCGGTTGAAACCATTCTATGAGAACTTTGAATCAATGCCTGAATCTAAAGTCTTATTAGAGGAATCGCCTAAATAGTCTAAGTCCTGCATGTCTTGCTATAGAGGTAAAATAGAGGTGCTTATGGGAAGCAACCCAGTGTTTTGGTTTTCTTTTGTCATTTTGTTTTCTTTTATTTTCTTTTTCCCTTTCGCATTTTTTTATTTTATTTTTGTGTGTTTATGCGGGAAAGAATGATTCTGTTAGAGCGAAGCATGAAATCGTGAGCGATACATTTCAGCGAACGACAAATTCCACACCCTTGAGTTCTACTATTCTCCCCGGTTAGTATTCTTTCCTTTTCTCCACCCTGTTTTACATGTTACTTCTTGTTTACCATACTTGGGGACAAGTATGCTTTAGGGGTGGGGATGTGCTAATTGCAAAAATTGGATAAATTTTTTAGTTTTGTAATGAGCTAGATAAAGTTTATAATCCTAGGGGATTGTGTATGCCTAAGGAAGGAACTTTAATTACTGAAAAAGGTTAATCGGATAACATTTTTATATAGGATGTCACCATCACCTTATTGAAATTTTTTTAAGTGACTAAACTGAGCTGAAAATAGTCCAAATTATTGTGTATTTGAGTTAAATTCTGGATGAAACAAATAAATTGCATGCTCTTAAGCTTTCTTGCATTGGGTTTTCTGAATAGAAACTGGCTTAATGTAGCACTAGCTCACAACTTGCTTGGTTGAGAGAATAAAAGAAATTGATTTGTTTTAATCCCAATTAATGGAGAAAGAGGCTTAAATTATTGTAACACCCCGAATTTTCTGCATGGTATGTTTTGTGTTTTTTGTTTGTTTCCGCTATTAATTATTTTATCTATCTTTATATTATTATTATTATTATTATTACTACTACTACTACTACTACTACTACTACTACTATTATTATTACAATCATTATTATTTTTATTATTGCTATTATTGTTATTATTATTATTATTATTATCAATATTATTATTATTATTTACGGTTGAATAAATAAGGATTTCTTTTATTTTATTATTTTTCTTTTCTTATTAATTCCTAGTTTAACA
>CAOJCR011934003.1:0-10403 GCA_948330485.1 Euphorbia neoarborescens | reverse complement strand
GGTGTAATGCAGTTGTTGGGCTTCGATTGAGGATGTAAGCAGCTGTGTGAACAGCCTCTGCCCAAAAACATTTAGGCAAACCTTTTGCTTTAAGCATGCTCTTGGCCATCTCTACAAGACTTCTATTCTTCCTCTCAGCTACGCCATTTTGTTACGGCGTGTAACAAGATGTTAGCTGCCTTAGAATTCCAAATTCACTACAAAAGTTGTCAAACATATTTAAGATAAATTCCCCTCCACGATCTGTCCTTAAGATCTTTAAACAATGCCCACTTTATTTTTCAACACAGCTCTAGAACCTTTTAAAAATGGAAAAAGCTTCTAACTTTTCCTTAGCAACATAAACCCATGTGAACGTGCTATAGTCATCAACAAACACAATGAAGTAAGTGTCATTATTAAGAGAAGGAGTTATTATTGGCCCACACACATCTGCATGAACGAGTTCAATGGGTTTAGATGCTCTTCTTGTATTTCCTTTTGGAAAAGGATCTCGATGTTGCTTTCCAAAAATACAGCTACCACAAATGTCTCCTACAAGTTGAATTTGAGGCAATCCATCCACCAAGTGTTGCTTCGATGAACACTTTAAACTTCCAAAATTTAAATGTCCATACCTATGGTGCCATAACCAATTTTTGTCCTCCAATGAAGCTTGAAAAGCATACTGCTCACCATCAAAGTGAAGAGGAAAGATATTGCTTTTTGACATTGGTACTTTAAATAAGAGATTTGGCTTACTTTTGTGATAAAAAACTGCACAATACATATCTTCAAAAATAAGTGAGTAACCTTCTCTCATGAACTGTCCCACACTTAGCAAACTTGATTCTAAATCAGGTATATAAAGGACACTTTTGACGCATTTTTTTTGCGCCTAAGTAGACCTGTCATCACCTTTCCCATGCGCTTCACGAATAGTCCCATCTCCCATCTTTACTTTGGTATTTACAGAATTATCCAAGCTGACAAAAGCCTCCAAGTATGCTGACATATGATTGCTACAACCACTATCCATATACCAAATTTTTGGAGCACATACATTAGCATTATAGCAGGCAAGAAATAAAGTTTCAGTTTCATTCTTTTCTTCTTTTTCAACAAATTTGGCATGTTTTTCTTTCAGCCGATAAAACTTTTCAATGTGGCCATATTTATGACAATAATAGCATTGAGGTTTACGAGTTTCACCACTTTCATTTACCTTGTTATGGTAATGATTTCGACCACCACCATGTCCAGCGCCTCTACCGTCTCTTTGTCCACGAGAGGAATAAGCTCCACGACTGTTGTGGCCTCCACGACCTTGCTTGCTACTAGTTTCATTATTGTTGCTTGATTGATTATTCGGCAGCTGCAATTTTGTATGAAATGCATTCTCAACCTTTCCTTCTTCACGCCTTCTTATTCGTTCCTCATGTGATTGTAAGGAACCTTGCAACTCATCAATGGTAAGCACAGATAAATCCTTCGATTCTTCAATGGTAGCCACTACATGATTATACTTTATGGGCAAGCTCCTCAATATTTTCTCAACCACCTTTCGATCCGTCAAAGTCTCACCATATTTTCTAATTTGATTAACAGTCTCTGTCAAATTAGAAAAATAGGTATCTATGGATTCATTGTCTTTCATAAGCGATTCCTTAAACTTCCTCCTAAAAGTTTGCAATTTAATCATTAGCACCTTTGTTGTTCCTTGATATCCTTTCTGAAGAATATCCCATGCATCCTTGGACTTTGTCTACCAATTCCCACAAATCTTGGTAGATAAAGAGAGTCTCCATCTTTGTGCTCCAATTCTTATAGCCAACTCCTTTAAAGATCGAAAGTACAGGCAATGCAGGTGTGACACCCAAATTTGGTTTGCCATTTTGTAAACAGCCTTGCTCTGATACCAGATGATGAGACAATGTCTCAAATACAAGAAATACATCTCCTTGTAACAATCAAAAACAAGCCAGAACAGAGAGGTAAGGGACAACACAAGGATGAATTTTATCAAACAGGTTATGGGCTAGAGAAAAAGATAAAGTGAATACTTATCCTTATTTCTACTGCAGTTCCTTAAATATAATTTAAACATAAACTAACTTCCGTAAAATCAGTAATAATAAGCAATAACCTACCCGCTTAATTATGAAATAATAGAAGAAGAAGAAGAAGTGCCATACATGGTTGGAAATAAGGACACGTACTAGACTCCACTACTGACTTTATTTGACACCTGAACTCTAAATGAAGAATTTCTACATTATTTTTAACATTTTCATCAATTATTTATTTGGGAAAATTGGGTACAATGTCGAGCATTTGAGAAGAATACCCTAGCCTACTTTCTCTCGATCAAACCGTCGCAAGAGCTTAAGGGAGACCAAGAGGTTTGTTTTAATTTTAATGAATGAATTTCAATTCTTCGTTTTAGTTTTCGATTGCCTGTCGAGCATTAGTTATGTTTATTCTCTAGTTGATGTGCAGGAAAGGGCTGTCGTTGCTCCCACAGCAGATGCTTCAGATGCTTATCATTATGTTGATAAGAAAACCATTTTCCTATCCTCAGGTGATAACTTTGTGTAAAAATTATTATTTCCTCCTCATCGGTTCTCGTCGTCAGAAAACTTGCATAGGAAAAAAGAGTAACACCAATGGTCCCGGT
This sequence comes from Euphorbia neoarborescens, assembly GCA_948330485.1. Classification (NCBI taxonomy): domain Eukaryota; kingdom Viridiplantae; phylum Streptophyta; class Magnoliopsida; order Malpighiales; family Euphorbiaceae; genus Euphorbia; species Euphorbia neoarborescens. Next base: position 7,747 of record CAOJCR011934003.1, on the reverse strand, counting down.
GAAGGACGCTCTGATGCCTAAGTCAGCAAATGATCTTAGAAATAGCTCATGAACTATAAAGAGATTCAGTAAATTAGAATTACCTCCCTTTTCTTAGTGAATGGTTCCCATTTATATAGATAAAAGGTTTAGATTCTTATTTAATACGAATGATATTTTCCTTAAGAATCATCGTTCAAGTAGGAAATAAATGTTTATCCTAATATGAATTAGGGATAAGAATCATTTTCCATTATGTCTTTATTAATTTCAAATCTGATGGATTTCATATCTTATTCGGCTTAAATGGATAAAAATCTATTCAGCTTGTCTAATTAAGATCCTCCTCAGTTCATCAAGGTAGGATGTGTCCGGCCATCAAGGGAAAATTTACTCGACTCGATTCTCTAATTACGATTTACTACTTCTCGGTTGGTCGTTCTTTAATGATCAGTCTGGGACGGACTTATAGCCCATTATTATCATCAGGTGATACTTATTTGTAATAAGTTTAATTGATTTTTCGATTCTAAGCATAAACTGGAATTGGAATTGTTTATAGGAAAATGGATTGAGACACTCAAACAAGAATAAAACAAGCAAACCAAAGGAAAGTGTGGAGGATGTATTTACTTGTAAGTTCAAAGGTTGTCTTTTATTACTATTACACTGTAATGTTATAATTAGTGATTCATGGAGTAAGAAAACAGTGTAGACAGAATGAATTAACTCGTATTGGAATTTCAAAGGATGTGATTTGTCGCTAATTAGGGCTAGTTTAAATCTCCTTTGCTTCTCGTTAGTTTTTTAGAAATGTGATCAAATTGGTAACTGAAGACTAACTATAATTAAAGCTTAATTAATCAATTATAAAGTTAGACATTACCTCAGTTAATTAGATAGAAATCACTCTATAATAACTACCTTCCATTAACAACATATTAATGGATCACTCATAAAAGCCTTCTTTATTGATGCTGCTTCTAATTTAATTCAAATTATGCTGCTGCTGATGATTGCTGCCTCCGATAAGCCGCAGAAATAGAACTATCAAACCATATTATTAATCCCCTTTACTATTATTATTATTACTATTATTATTATTATTATATTATTATTATTATTGTAATCTTCGCGTTCAATCTCTTCTTTATTATTATTATTATTATTATTATTATTATTATTATCCTCTGTTCCAATAAACTCCACCTGATGATGATGTCTTTAACTAAAGGGCACGTGATGAGATTCAGGATATTCACAGTAGATGGCCTGAGGAGGAGGCAGATGAGGCGGTGGATGTATTTACTTATTGTGATTTGCATTTTGTTTAATTGATGTTGCCTATTATTCTATTTTTCGATCATTTCTTGGATTGAATTATCTTATTGTGCTAGATATGGTATGACCTCATTGTGTTTTGGAAATTTGGATGAACTCTTGCTTTTCTGGATAAATTCTGAAGCAGATGCTACTTTAATTTTACTGGTATACTGTTCTCTACTTGAATTGATCCATATGTGAAGGAAATTCATGATAATTTGGATTCTCTTTGTTTCGTTCTTTTTGTCCTTGAGCTTGTACAACTTTTATAGCCATATGTTTTGTTTTCTTAATAACCTGTCCAGAAACTTAGATGACGATTATTTTGCGTGCAATAATTTGATTTACTTTGAAAATGCATCTTTATGTTTGCGTTTGAGTGTTAACTTTTATATGATGTAAATGAAAATTATAAAAGGGTAAAATTTAGTCGTGAGTTCTTTATGAAGGCAAGGCAACATTTGGATATTGAGTTTGAAACTAGCAAAAAGAGGAAAGCATGGTAGAATAGATGTTTTAAATTGAGGGCTTCTGCCTATATCTGTGATATGGAGGAAATCCAATTATTGATGGATCATAATTTGAATTCTTGTTGCATGCGTTCAGTCTACAACTCTGACAAAATTTGCCTTAGTAATCAGATTTGATTAAAAAAGATTTATGTTGGCTTAATGATGCATTTATGGTCTCTCAGTATGATTCTGATGTTTAAAAATAGAAATAAAACAGATATTTGAACAACCTCGAAGGAATTGAAGCCCTATGCTCAAATATGGAAGTTGATCATACTGATCTTATAATATTGATGCTTGCTTGGTAAGTTGGTTGAAGAATATGTTAAACTTTGTGTTTTAACTTTTGCTAAAGTTTACGCTCTGTAGTTGATGAACTCTCGATGTCAGGAAAAATGAAGGCTGAAAAACAGGCATACTTTACCTTGTTAAAAGTTATATATCTTATATTCATTGAAGGAAAAATTTTACTATATGCCTGGTGTACCACGTCATCTGTACATCAAGCAAAAAAAATTACACCATGTCATATATTTTAAGGTTAGGGTTGATAAATTGGCATATCTAGGATTCATATTTTAGGGTATAATATTTTTATTTTAGTGTTTATAATTTTATTTTAATAAATAATGATTAAAAAATTAATAAATTAAATATATATTGCAATTTTCTAATTAGTTAAAAAATAAAATAAATACATTCTATTGGTTTGGCATACCACGTCAGTGGTATGCTAGGCATATAGTAAAATCTCTCTTGAAGGAAAAATTTTACTGTATACCTTACTGCTGATTTTTCTAATTATTATTTCTATTGTATTTTATTTGATAGATGGCATTCTCTTGACTTTTGGTGTCTACTACACTTTATGCTTGATATATTTTTTTTGGTAAGGTGCTTGATACATATATTAATCTTCCTCGAATTCTTATCTTCTTTATTACTATCAGAGATATGTACTAATCTAGTTGTAGTCTTACTTTATGACAGTCTTAACATGTGCACTAGATAAATGGCACGGTATTAGAGGGCAGACTATGGCGAGCTGAGTCCTCACCCTTTTGCAGTTGCAAATGCTTCATACAGGTACTTTATTTTATGTGACTGAGCTCTATTTGTGTGTATATATGCGTCATTATCTTTTCGATAACTTAAAATTCTATTACTTCTGAATGTAGACTAATGATCAATAAAGGAATAAGTCAGGCTATCTTAGTTAGTGGTGAGAGTGGGGCTGGTAAGACAAAAAGCACAAAATTGCTTTTACGTTATCTTGCGTACATGGGTGGAAGAGTTGATGCTGAGGGGAGGAGTGTTGAGCAGAAAGTTTTAGACGAAATCTTACTTGCAAAGACTCTTATTTTACATTTGTATTTTTGGATTCTGTTATTATTTACAATTTGTGACTCTTGCAGTCGATTCGATATAAAAAATTTGTTGCCTTTGCAGTAACTTTTTTTGCTTTTGTTTTTAATTTTAAGCTCATTAATTTATAACTCGTTGTCTTGTATACAATATTCGTTGCAATTTTACATAATATTTGCTGCCTTTGCAAATAATTTTTTTGCATTTGACCTTCTTTCTCGTTGCTTTTGTTATACACTTTGTTGCATTTGGACAATGATTTTCGTTGCTTTCAAACATATGTCGTTGCTATTGAACCAAAATGTTGTTGCCTTGACTCCGAATTCATTGCTTAACATTTAAATGGATATAGATTTAGATTACTAAGGCAACAATGTTTTCGTTGCATTTGTGTCTATCTTTTGTTGCCTTTGATATTTCCTATATTTCGCTGCAATATATTTAGTAACACATAGCAACGATACTAATTCGTTGCATTAGATAAATTTTCGTTGCCTTAGCGAACAAAGGTAACTCGCAATATACCAACAAAGCACTGTTCATGTTTTTTTGTTGTCTTAGACTCCTTTTTTATCCTAATGCAATGAATTCAGTATCAAATGTAACAAAATTTTTTTGTTGCCGTAAGTTATCTATGGCGTAGTGATTCCAATAAGTACTTGTATATTGTATTGAAATGAGGTATTAAGTTTTTATTGGTTCTGGTCCATAGACACATGATAAATCCGACATATAGTATAATTTCTCTATCTTAAACCTCCAAAGAGCCGCCGATGGATATGGAAAAAGAATAGGATCATATAATATGCATAATCTATAGATGCTAAGATAAGTAAGTACTCATATATTACTTATCTTAAACCTCTGTTATTACTATCAGTATATATATCAACTAGTCCTAAATCCGAGCGATGCATCAGATGAATTTAACATTAATAATAAAATAGATAGTATTAAAAATAAATAAAAATTGATATAATATTATATGTCAATTTTAGGCTAAATTATAATATATAAACTTTACAATTAAAAAAATGAAATATTTAAATGTATTATACGCAAGCAGAGCTTTTTAACTATATATATAATTCGTCTAATATTCATTAAGAATGAATGATAAATTGAATCTCAAAGTGAGCTTATAGAAAAGGAAGAATGTAGGAAAAACTGTTCTTAAAAAAAAGGGATAATTGTATAAAAAAACCCTTGTGGTTTGCTACTTTTACAAATAAAACCTTATGGTTTATTTTTTTACAAATAAAACCATGTGGTTTACCTCTTTTGCAAATAAAACCCTGTGGTTTAGTTTGTTGCAAATAAAATCCTGTGGTTTACCTCTTTTGCAAATAAAACCCCTGTGGTTTTTTCCTTACAAGTAAGTAGATGGTAGGATTTATTTGTAAAATAAGTAAATCACAGGGGTTGTATTTGCAAAAGAGATAAACCACAAGGTTTTATTTGCAATAAACTAAACCACATGGTTTTATTTACAAAAGAGGTAAACAACAGGGTTTTATTTGTAACAAAGTAAACCACAGAGTTTTATTTACAAAAATGGTAAACTACAAGGGTTTTTTATATAATTACCCCTAAAAAAAGTATCTAAAAATATAAATTTAAAAAAATTGTTTAAATATATCTTTTTTATTAAATTCAAAATTTTATAATTCTCTTTTATTATTTAATTGTATTATTGATCTTTTTATACCGCTTTTGATTTTTTTTTTCTTTTATTTATATTTTTGTATGCTTCATGCACTTTCCATTATCTTTTTTTGAAAATATGTCTAGATTATTCTCTCTCATATTTTTTATAATTTTAACTCTATTTTTTTATTTATCTCTTAATTTTTTTTTTTCAAAATGTAACTTTGGAATTTTTTCTATTCGAAACAAAATTCACATGTGTATACTTTTTTCAAAGGTTTTTTTTTTCAATTTGCAGACAATAATGTTTACAAAATGTATAAGATGTATATAACAAATGGTTATAATATTTGTAAAATAGGTCAACAACAAGAAAAATATTTAAAATAAGTAACTGTAATACTTTAATATATAAAACAAGTATAAATAAAAACAAAATTTTTAAAATACATATATATAAACATGTGAAGTGCAATACAATAATATATAAGATAAATAAAATAAAAATACTTAAACACATATAAAAACACAAAATACAATGATGTTTAAAAATATAAATGAAAATATTTAAAACGTGTATAATTTATAGAATAAGTACAAAAATTATCATTAAACATATATGTTGGTTTTTAATCCGGTCCGCCCATGACAATTTGAATTGAATTGGAACTAAGTGTAAATACTTAAAAGTACAGGGACCAAAGGTGATATTTCACCTGAGTTGGAAGTTACCGAAATCCTCTATAAATAGAGGATTTCCTATGGATTTTTGTAATGATTTTTCCTACAGATTTTTTGAGAGAGAAAATGAGTTTTCTCTGAAACATTCCAGACGAATTCTCTTCTTTCGTTTATCGGAAGAATCTGCGAAATATGCTCGTACTCCATATTTCTATGAATACGTGTAGGAAAGGCAACCAGACAACTCCTGAAAGCCAGATTTGGACAGCAAGAAACTGCCGGGAGATGACGAAACTACGCTGCGAACATCTAAACCCGTAAGTCGTCTCGGATCTGTTGTCTATTTAATTCTAGCGAATCTGTGTGATTGTGTATAGAAATCCGTTCATTGGTATCAGAGCATAGGTTAGCGATTTATGTGTATAAATCCGAGTTTCTGGTATTCTATGGATGATATTTCGCTTTAGTCAAAATCTGTTTTTCGGTTCGTATGTATTTCGGACGGAAAATCACCGTAAATTCATTTAAACAGTTTTTTTTTGTATATTTTTGTTTTGAATTTCGAAATTCTGATCACTCCACTGGAATCAACACGAAAAATCGTGTGGTGGTGTCAAATTTCACGTTCATCGGAGTTCGAAAAGCAGGTGGGTGGACTGCACTCTCCATCATGAGAGTGGTTCTCCGATGAAAGGTTGAAATGGCAAGTGTGGGACACATGGTCCAATAACATTCGGTCACGTGTAATATCTAACCAACTATCCAATCACGTGACGACACGTATACAATTTGTGACTTGTGGATAATGTGGATCAATAGGGTGCCTACACGTGTCATGGGTAGTTTCTTTGTGCAACTTCCATCTATGTGGACGAATCCGACGATGACACGTGGCTAATTACAACTGTCCAACCAATCATTGAACGACACGAGGCGAAGGAGTTACAAATTCAGTTTTTTTTACAAGCGGACCAATGAAGAACAGACACGTGGCAAAGGAGTTTGGATATTTACCACGTCAACAGTCACCTTATCCGCCACTTCAGCATCTTTTTAACCGTATGGACACGTGGTCCAAGCAGGAAAGGACACGTGGCAGATTGTCACGTCAGCTTAATGCCACATCAGCAAAGGCAAAGCTTTGTCCAGTCATATGTTGACACGTGGCAGTGGTGCCACGTCAGTTGACACGTCATCTAGCCACGTCATCGTTTACATCAGCTATAGTCAGAATTCAAGCCAATCATCTGTTGACACGTGGCAGTAGGTGCCACATCATCTGCCACGTAACCTGACGCATCATCATTTCCATGTCAACATCGGTTTGGTGTCAACCAATCAGGTGTTGACGCGTGTCTCGTTGACCGCCACGTCATCAGTCAGTACCTCTTATATCGCGCCACATGTCAACCTGGTGTCCAACACTCTCTCCGGCGCATGGGAGCACGTGACGTATGTGGGCAGCCCCTACCCGACGCGTGTTAGCGCGTGTGGCATCTTTCGTTGGCCAAAATTTTTCCAATTTTTTCCTAAATTAAAATTTGAATTTTTCTGAATTTTTTGGTATAATTTTGGGAATTTTAGTAATTTATTCAATAATTTTTATTATTTAATTAATCTAAAATTAATTATATTTATTGTGTATAAATACCAAAAATGTATTCTAGATTTTTACAAATATTATTTATTTTGTATGAATAATTATTTGTGTGTCAAGAAATATTTCTATATATTTATTATGTATTAATATACCGATATTCTTGAATTAAGACTAATTATTGTAATTTTTCTATGTGTTATAGAATTGAAATTCTTCGTGAAATAGCTAGTGGATGTCTAATCTCAGTGGGAGGTGGACATGAAAATAAAAACTAGGGTTTGAGCTTTTTCTACAGAGATTTTTTTTTTGTAAAAGTATTGAAATAATTTAATTCGTTAAATTATGAACTCGAGAAGCTCATGTAGAAAGTATTTTTGGTAAATACTTGTGTGGAAAAATGGAATTTGATATGTTCATGAATTCCATGGAGAATTTGGCATTTGAAAGGGGAATATGTGTATTAGTTATGCGTATTAGTACAAAGTGTTTGTACGAAATGTGGTTCTGTGTCTAGAGCTTAGAAGGCTCTTCATCCAAAGACGTTGTTACTTAGAGGTAACAAGTTGATCCATTTTCTTGACATTCTTAAAAAGGTGTTTTTGAGATTGTAGACTTGGATTCTGATGACATCGGTGCTGAC
>CAOJCR011927142.1:0-11089 GCA_948330485.1 Euphorbia neoarborescens | reverse complement strand
AAGAATCTGAACCGGTTTCTCTTCATAAGACAGGTTGGGTTCAACCTCAATAGAATCCACAGCAATAACATGAGAGGGGTCACTAACATAACGCCGTAGCTGTGATACATGGAAAACATTATGCACCTTAGCCAGCTCGGGCGGTAGGGCCAATCGGTAGGCTACTTCACCAATCCTCTCAAGTACTTCATACGGGCCTACATATTTAGGGCTCAACTTGCCCTTCACTCCAAAACGCATCACTCCCTTTATGGACGACACCTTCAGCAGTACATGGTCACCAACCTCAAAAGTAATTGATCTTCTCTTCAAATCAGCATAGGACTTCTGACGATCTTGTGCAGCTTTTATCTTTGCTTAAATCATTTTCACTTTCTCAATTGTGTCCTGAATCAACTCGGGACCCAATACTAAAGCATCGCTAATGTCACTCCAACAAGTTGGACTATGACATTTCCTCCCATGCAATGCTTCATACGGAGCCATCTGGACACTAGCCTGATAACTGTTGTTATAAGAGAATTCGATCAGGCTCAAAGACTTAACCCATGACTTCTGGAATTCTAGCGCACAAGCCCAGAGCATATCTTCTAATGTTTGGATGCTACTCTCAGTTTGCCCATGAGTAGTAGCATGGAAAGCAATGCTAAGCTTCAATCTTGTACCAAAAGCTTGCTGAAGAGCGATCCAAAAATAATACAGGAACCGCGGGTCTCGATCAAAAATGATCTCCTTAGGTATGCCATGCAGTCTTACTATCTCACTAGTATATGCCTCAGCCATCTGCTCCTTGGACCAGGTCTTCTTCATCGAAATAAATCTCGCAACCTTAGTCAAACGGTGCACAATAACCCAAAACTGCATCCAACCCCCCAACAGTCCTGGGTAAACCCATCACGGAATCCATAGAGTCGGAGTCGAACTTCCAAGCTGGAATCGAGAGCGACTAAAGTAAACCACCAGGTCTCTAATGCTCAACCTTGACCTTCTGGAAGACTTATGATGTAGAGTTTCAACCATATTTTATGTTGGGCGATCTATGGGAGTCTTTTAAGGAATGGAGTGCATATGTTATAGGTTAGAATGCTTGATCCAACACATATCTTTAATTTGAGTGTATTGATGGTGTTTGCTTTGCATTAATTGGTGGATGAGTGTTGGATTCAATTTGATGGTTGTTCTGTGATGTGTATTGATGGCTGTTTTGTGATGTGTATTGATGAACTTTGATTTGCTGGTGGATGTGTATTGTGGATGTGTATTGATGGATGTGTTATTAGTTTGTATTTCTATTGTATTTGGCAGGATTTGGTTATTTCGTATTACTAACGTTTTCATTGTAGGTAGCTCAAAAAAAGGGAACGACTGTTAATAGAACCGTTCCCTAATAATGTTTATGGGAATAGTTAATAACATCCGTTGCCGAATGTACTACCAAAGGGGACCGCTTTTAGTACTTATGGCAATGGATTTTTCATAACCATTCCCTAAAATGCAGAAAAGGCAACGGTTAAATGATCGTTGCCTTTTCATTTAGGGATATGGCAACGGATGTATAGGCAACAGCGGATAATCGTTGCCAAAACAAGTAAAAAACTATTGCCATATCTCATTTCTGTACTAGTGGTTGTTGGTGTGACTCTTGCATGAATTGGGTTTGGATGATCATACATTAAACCAATGTTAATCATTGTAATAATCAAAGAATGATACTTTACTATGTATAAGAATCACAAGTGCGGTTGAATGACTTATGAGAATAGATTGATAGAATATCTTAAACAATGAAAATCATCCTTTGTTGATAAAGGATTAAATTAAAGAATGCTTGTGTGTATATGATTATGTGTAGGATTCACACAAACCAACCAATCTTATAATTGATACCATAGAAAGAATACATGAACATATAGACCACTTTGTCCTTTTTCGATAGTCAGACTTAAAAATACATTTTATACTACTTGTGCGACCCGTATACTTGCGGTATTGTATGAACTAGGTATATATTTGATCGACTTTCATATGGGTATTTACATCTGTACTAGACCATAGTATGCTTAACACCTAGATTCAAATTAAGTTTTTGGTTCCGTTCCCGGGGAAAGATGGTGTCTAATGTGCAAAGTGTTTAATTTCTAATTTATGGATATACTATATATATTTGCTTTCATTATTTGTTCTAATTATTTCCTATTTATTCTTGAAGAAATCATCGAAGTTTGATTTCATTCTTTTTCATTTTCAGGTTCGCTTTATTTTCTTTATATACTTGTTTATAATTTTATCTTCTTCTTCTTTTTTTTATCTCCATCCACTCCACACAATGAGGATATTGTGTCATTTAAGTGTGGGGGTCTGTGTATATACTATATGTGTTACATGTTATACAAAAATAGGCGAAACTTTAAAATTTTTTTCTGCATTTTATGAAAATAAAGCATGTTTATACTTTCCTTTAAAGAAGTAACATGAAAATTCTTAAAGATAGGAAAATAAACAAGTTTCTATACCTATAATGCAATATGCATGATTATACCTTTTATATACCAATTCTTACCAATTATTTTTTATTGTTCATATCAAGTTTTTATTTTGTTTTAATAATGATATTTTTTACACATTATTCCCTTTAGCATATGACTAGCATGAATTTAATAGTCTTGGAATCCAATATTTTGTTAACAACTAAATAAAGTTCAACTAGTTAAAGTATAAGTTGTTATGTTATGCATAATTAAATACCTAGACTTAGTTTCACACCTATGAATACTTGAACATTGTAAGATAAAATCTATATCTAGATTCATTGATTGAATAAGGGAAACTAAAGCCAAAATTCATGTAAGGTTTTTGTCAATAAAGGATGAGGGTATCAATTGACAGAAAAACAAAGTATTTTATGTCAAAAGGGGAGAGTGGTATGGAGCATAAAATGCAACCACTAAAAGCCATAAAAACATTTACTTTCATCTCTTTCAAAAGATACACAAAGAGAGGTAAGAAAAGAGGTAAAAGGTGAGAAGTGTTATAGAGCATAAAATGCAGTCGCTTTGAGCGTAGAAGCCTAAGTTACCTAAAAATGTCTTGAGATATGAAACTAGAACATGTATGCTAAAATTGTGCCAAAGTTCTATCATTTCTATCTTGGATATAGTTTCTACATCAAAGTTTTAAGGAAGTAATAGATGTTTAACTAAAAACTAGGAAGTTCTTATGTTACAAATATACAAACTATACCATGACTTATTAAACTATGTTTCAATGTTCAACTAAAGTAATGAATGATTCCACTATGTATTGAGTTCTATATTCAGGAGTATATTGTTCAAGGGAATACTTGTGTTGATAAAGATGCATATTTAGAGACAAGATATGACCTTGCTTGAGGAAAAGCAAAGGGTAAGTGTGGGGGATTTTGATGTAGAAACAAGTGTTTTGTGTTCGAATTGTGTATTTTGCAAGGTTTTCAAGACTCAAGATGTCAAGAATAAAATCTCAAAAAAGTCGCGACAAAAGGGACGAGAACCGGATAGGAATGGATAAAAGAGCAAAAAGGATGGGAGATTGGAGAGAGTTAAATCGCGATCGCGGCACTACCTATCACGATCGTGACCTACACCAATATCCAAGACCTAGTTCCAGAAGCAAGTCGTGATCTTGACACTACTTATCATGATAGCGACCTGCTCGAGCCAGGAAGTTATTCCCTACGGTCTCAACAGGAAATGAACATTGCACTCCCTCTCTTTCACTCCAAATCAATCCTTATTCATTCTATACAAATCCTAACACTTCTGTACATCTCCCAACCAATCAAAATACTCTTCTAACATCCTAAAACTCTATAAATACCCATTAATCCATCAAGACAACACAATATATACATCACATTTTTATACATTCAGCTTAGAGAGAAAAACTCTTGAAGGGCACGAATTCCACACATCTTCAGAAGATTCACAAGAGGAGAAAGAGGACTCTACACTAAAAGAAGGAATTCTTCTTACACGGGGAAGAGTTACAACCCCATAAGGAGTTGTACTCTTCTCTGTTGTTCTTTAAGTTTTTTATATTTCTATGTTGGGGAGAATTAATCATATTCTGTTGTATTTGTTGTTTACTTCATTGGATTTCCTAAAGTTATGACAAACTCCCATTGGGCAATCTTTATAGTTATTAAAAACCATTTTATGAATTGATGTTTATTGAGTTTCAATGCAAGAATGCTGCATTATGTTTTCTATCCTGTAAACATGTTGTTCATTGAATAAGATGGAGTTGCTTTGATGTTACTTGTTGATTCTTTGTTTGATTCCTAGTTTAAATGCTTAATATGCATTTTGAGTTAATCATCACCAAGTGCATATGGGATTAGAATAAGTTTTGATGTTATTTTCAAGAATAACATTGATATAAGCATGAATGTTTGAATGCATGAAGACATTTTATGTTGCAATAATCAAAAGATGTAAAATGTTATTGGTGTGACTCTTGCATGAATTCGGTTAGGTTAATCATACATTAAACCAATGTTAATCAATGTAATAATCAAAGAATGATACTTTATCATTCATATGAAAAACAAGTGGGGTTGAATGACTTATGAGAATAGATTGACAGAATATCTGAAACAATGTAAATAATCCTTAGTTGATAATGGATTACTTTAAAGAATGCTTGTGTATATATGATTATGTGTAGGATTCACATAAACCAACCAATATTATAATTGATACCCTAAAAATAATGCATGAACATATAGTCCACTGTCTCCTTTTTCCTTGTGGGATCGATACCCGAACATAAAAATCCATTTTATACTTCTTGTGCAACCTATATACTTACGGTATTGTGTGAATTAGGCATAGATTTGACTGAATTTCATGTGGGTATTTACATCTTTACTAGACCATATTATTCTTAACACCCAGATTCGTACCACTTATCATGACACATTTTAATTATAGAAGGATATTCTTCCCAAGATACACATCTCCTAATAATGTTATCAGCACAGACCCTAAATAAATAGGGATCGTCCCAAAAGTAATTTTTAGCATTGTGAAAAAATTTATTCCTTTCAGCATAATATAAATTAGCAGGAATTATATTACTAACTTTAAAATTTTCTATGTTAGCAAACCATGGTACAGAAGTTATCGACATCAATTGTTTATCTAGAAATGTGTCTAGAATGGCTGTGTAGGGTGGTGAGGCAATAGCCACAACATTTTCTACTCCTTTCTTATCTTGGATCTCCATATAAAATTCTTGGAGTAGTAAAATCCATTGAATTAGCCTTGGTTTTGCATCCTGTTTTGTTAACAAATATCTGAGAGTAGTATGGTAAGTATGTACAATTACCTTAGATAAAACCAGATAGGACCTGAATTTATCAAATGCATAAAATAGTGCTGGGACCTCCTTCTCAGTCATACTATAATTCAATCAAGCACCATTCAGAGTTTTACTAGAATAGTAAACAAGATGGAAAAGTTTATCTACCTGCTGACCTAGACATGCTCCTACAGTTGTATCACTCGCATCACACATCATTTCGAAGGGGAGGGTCCAATTGTGACTTACAATTATCGATGCTTCGATCAATTTCTTTCTTAGTAAATTAAAATGTAAACATTTATTGGTGAAATTGAATGGAACATCTTTCATTAATAATTCAGTTAATGGTTGGGCAATTTTAGAAAAATCCTTAACAAATCTTCTATAAAAACTAGCATATCATAGAAAACCTCTAACAAGCTTCACTGAGCATGGTGGAGGCCATTTTTTTATAACCTTCACCTTAGCCAGGTCAACACCAATACCCTTCCTTGACACTTTATGTCCCAACAAGATGCAGTCCTTGACTATAAATTGGCACGTTTGCCAACTTATTGCCATATGGGCCTCTTCATACCGCTGAAGGACCCGATGTATAGTCCCAATACATGAATCAAAAGTATGATCAATGATAGAGAAATTGTCTATAAATACTTCCATTAATACCTCAATTATATCATTAAAAATTGCTAACATACATCTTTGAAAGGTGGCGGGGCATTACATAACCCAAATGGCATCCGTCTATATGACAAGGTCCTGTATAGATATGTAAATATGGATTTCCCTTTATCTTGGGGGTTTATAGGGATTTGCATATAGCTAGATAATCCATATATGGTATAAAATTCATTCCCTACCATCCGTTCAAGAATTGGTCAATGAAAGGTAGTAGAAAATGGTCTTTTTGAGTGGCTATTTTACTTCATATAGTCTATGCATATGTGCCACCTAGTAATAGTTTGGGTGGGAATAGGTTCTCCCTTTTCATTTTCCACTACCATGGTGCCACCTTTCTTTGGCACATATTGTACCTAACTCACCCACGGACAATCAAAGATAGGAAACATAATACTTGCTTTAAGCAACTTGATAACCTCAGATTTTACTACCTCTTTCATGTTTGGGTTCAGGTGATATTGTAGCTATGCATAAGGCTTCATTTACTCCTCTAGGAAAACCCTACGTGTACAAAATGTCAGGCTGATTCCCTTGATGTCCTAGATTGTCCATCCAAATGCTCCTTTATGCTTTTTCAACACCTCCACTATCTTTTCTTCTTGTTCACCTATCAAAAGAGAAGATAGAACTACATGTAAATAGTCAGGAGGTTGTACGAAGACATATTTAAATTTGGAGGAAGAGTTCTCAGCTCAAATTTTTTAGGCTCTTCTAATGTAGATTTCGGCATTGGTTTAACCTCTCGCTCAAGACCATCAAACCTACTCTTAAACCAGGAGCATTTTTCTGGTGGTATCTCAGAATCTATATACTCATTTAGGCTTTGTCCCATTGTTTCTTCTGAATTCCTACACACCACTTCTTTCACGCAAATATCAATAGGACAAAAAGAGTCTATAAAATTACAATTCTCAGTATCCAAGGGATACTTTATTGAATCTACACATTAAATGAAAGCTCTTTATCTTGCAATCGGAGGGTTATTCTTCCTTTATAAACATCAATCAATGTCCTACCAGTTACTAAAAACGGCATTCCTATAAGAAGTGGTACAATTGTATCTTCCTCTATATCAATTACCAAAAAATCATTAGGGAAGATAAATTTACCTACTTTGACTAGCATGTCCTCAACTACCCCTTTAGCCTTATCAAGATCTATCAGCCAACTAGAGGGTCATGCTGGTGGGCTTTAGCTCACCAAGTTTTAGCCGACAAAAAAAAGATAGTGCCATTAAATTAATGTTTCCCTGTAAATCACACAATGCATTCACAAAATTTAGAATCCCAATTTGATAAGGAATAGTAAAACTAACTCGATCCTTAAGTTTAGAGGGGAATGTACTAGTCATAATTGCTTAGCAATCTTGTGTCAAACAAACCACCTAATCTCCTTCAAACTTTCTTTTTCCTGTAAGAAGCTTATTAAAAATTTAGCATATGTCGATATCTCTTGGAGAACCTCAAGAAAAGGTATATTAAACTCTAATTTTGTAAAGCCTTCGAGGAATTTAAAGTATTTTTTTATCCAATTTATTTTTTGGCTCCCTTTGAGAATAAGGAAGCTTTGGAACATATGTTTTAACTAGATCAAAATTACTCTTTTCATTATTAGAATCAGAAGGAAGGGTAAAAATTGAGCCAGGTTCACTTACCTTATCTAGCTCTATACTTACCTCAGCAGGAGAAGGTTTGGTTCAAGCTTAAGACCATTGATTCTCTACTTGCTTACCACTTCTTAGGGAAATTACTTGGGTTGACTCCCTCTGGTTCCCCTTTGGATTGGATTCGTCCTAATGGGGCAAAGTACAAGGGCATCACTATTGTCTTTCCTTTCTCTACAATAAGCCTCATTAGTAGAAAAATCGAAGGATATATCCCTTAGTAAGGACACAATTGTCTTATCTTATTTTTGAGTAGATGCTTGTTATTAAGTTTGGGATGAATAATAAATTGGAGTCTTACCAATCCCTTGGTCATTATGCTCATAAAAATATCAGACGGAGGTTTCAACACATACTAGTTATTGCCATATAACATGTTTGGGTGTTGAAATCGACGTCCAAAGTTCTGATTATTATCATTATTAAAATTGTAAGTTGGGGGGTATGGATTATTATACCATTGATTTCCTCCCATATAACTTATATTTTCTATTTTCTGGGCAAAAGGATCGCCTATAGTATCTCTTGACTAGGATAGCCTCCTCTACAAGTAACACACATCACTGGTTGAGGTTGTTATGTGTCTAGATTTATACAAGTCATGAACAGATCCAAATTTTTGCTGACATTATCCAATACTTCAACATCTCAAATCTGCAGCTCGGACATCTACTCATATTGCTAAGTCGCTCTGCCATATTGTGCTCTTACTAGCCATTTCTTCCATCAGCTCTTATACTTTTACTACCGTCTTCTTGATTTCGTTTTGAACTATTAAAATCCCATGATCTCATTCTTTAGTTGTGCCACCTTGTAAGGTGGAAAATATTGATCCAAGAACTTTTCTTCTAGCTGGTCCCAAGACGTAACGGAACTAGGCCTTAATGAGCGATACCAGTCCATAGCTCCCCCATTTAAAGAGAATGGGAAGATTTTTATTCTTATTGCATCTTGAGGCACACCACCTATTCTCATTGTATCTATCACTATTAGAAATTGATCCAGATGATCCTTGGAATTGTCAGTGATCCCTCCACTGAATTTTCCATTGGCTTGGATAAGATACACCATTCTAGATTTGATCTCAAAATTATTGGCGGTGATGGGTAGTACTACTACTCCAGCTCTGCTTTGGGGCCTATGTAGAGCCATTAAATAACTCATAGCCATATTGTCCATGTCTCCAACAGCAGTACCTCTTCTTTCATCTTTCCCTTGTTCCAAGCAGACCCGTTCCTGCTCAGCTTACTCTCTGGCCAACCTTTCCTCTTCCTCACGCTCTAATTCCAATTTTTACCACATTTGATTAGCTCTTGCTCTTTGCTTCCCGTGAAAAGAATGCTCAATATTATAATCAAATAGCTCAAGCTTAGGATTATGTAAGTAGTTTCGTATTAAAACTTGGAGTTAACACACAAACATGTCAACACGAAGTCAATAAAAATTTCTTTTTATTATTACTTTTTTAAATGTACAAATATGAAACAAAAATACGAAGACAATTATTCACAAATATAGACAATGCCTATATCAACAGTATACCCTATGTTTCATAAAATAAAGACTAAAGACTTCCAGGCGATGGTGCCAAAAACATAGCGTAGCATCGGTAGTAGCTATAAACTAATGCTTTGATCACTTAACTCTAGGGAAGTGTACCCTATCATTGCCAAGTAATGACATTCTGGTGTGAAATTCTAGATATCGATCCCACAAAGAAAATATATTCTACAAATACCTGGCCTAGGGTTTCATGCGTATCATAGGCGGTAAAAGAATTATGAAATTAAAACTATGTTAATCTACACCTAAATTAAATTAAAACTATTCATAATAATCCTTCTATATCCGTGAAATAGTTCCCTTCGTAGCCTTGTGTTAACGGCCCTAAAATCGGCTTCGTGGCATGGCTTTCTAGATGCAAATGCATATTTGCATAAATTAAATCTAAGTTCATACATGGTGAAAATAATTTAAACATATAAAATTAAGCATTAATATTCACATAAAACACGTAATCCCACCAACAAAATATTAAGTGAAATAAGCAAATATCAACGATGATTAAGTAATGCATGAAGAAAATTAATTTTAGTTAAAACAATTTGAAAGCAAAATTTTTTTTGTAAAAGTGATACATGAGGAAAAATGACAAACAAATAAAAATATGTTAATTATTTTAGTAAAGAAGTAAAAAATTTCAAAATTCGTGAAAAACACACTAAAAGGGGGATCGGGAAATTTTTCGAGACCCAGAGCCCCAAGTTGGGCCTAGCCTGGCTCGATGGGCCTACTGGCCTTGCCTGTGATCGCAGAGCATAGCCTATTGCTCATTGAACAACCTTGTGCTTCTCGGCGAGCAGCCAGTCAAGAAGGAGGGTCTGCTAAATCTCTTTTGTACTCGACTATTGTGCTTGGCGAGTAAGGAATTCATACTTATTGAGTAGCCTATGCCACTCAACAAGTACAAATATTAAGAAAATAAATTGTGTTTAAAGAAATTCAACTCGAATCTCTAAAAAATGATTATTAGAGTCACCACCCAGTTCTAAGCTCCATCGAGAATTAAATTTTGGTGTTTCTCAAACTTGAGTTCAAATCCAATACCATTAACCAGAATCGGGTTCTTACTTATCCCTTTTCAAAAGACTTATAAAGAAAATCGACAACATTTTAAAACAAAGTATTTTTATTTGAAATCCTAAATTAATTCTATTTTCTATTTAGAGTGAGCGAGCGTACGCAAGACAAAAATAAATAAGATGAAATACGTTGTTTACAACCCTTTCAAACAAGCTATACAACGGGGTATATTTGTTGAAATTGGGATTAGGGGAGCAACTTGAATAATAAACGAATATAAATGATACATTATTGGCATTTTAGTAAAGCATATTGGACTCAAGCACGACATGTGAAATGGATATGCATTAAGAATGGGTTAAATAAGATAGCTCGAGATCATGCCTTTAGAGGGCCGTTTGACTCAACTCGATAAGTCAATTCGAAACGGTCTGGGATAATCGACGAACTCATAAGGGACCTGAAAATATTTTTCCAATTTTTGATTTTCTTTTGAGTGATTGTTATTTAGAAATATTTTTTCTCAATTTTAGTTTTTTTATTAGCGTGCAATTTTCAGTGAGTCATATATCCGTGAAATAGTTCCCTCCGTAGCCTTCTGTTAATAGCCCTAAAATCGGCTTCTTGGCATGGCTTTCTAGATGCAAATGCATATTTTCATAAATTAAATCTAAGCTCGTACATGGTTAAAATAATTTAAACATATAAAGTGAAGCGTTAATATTCACATAAAACATGTAATCTCACCAATAAAATATTAAGTGAAATAAGTAAATATCAACGATGATATATATATATATATATATATATATATATATA
>CAOJCR011926638.1:0-10787 GCA_948330485.1 Euphorbia neoarborescens | reverse complement strand
TGAAAGATCTCAGCATTTAATGCGATATTACAGCAATTAATGAGACTTGGCCCCTTTTACGGCCCAATAAAGCCGGAGCCGCTATCCTTGGCAAACCTGTCCAGATCAGCCTGACAGAAGCGACACAATGGCAAAAATCATGACTGAGGTAAGTACCATAGGCCTGACAACTAGCTATCTTTTCCTCAAAACCCGGTCAATCATAGAGAGACACGTGGAAGTCAAGGTGTCTATATAAGCACCAAGTCTCACCTACCAAAGGTATGAGAATTTATTATACTCTGAGTACTTTTCTCTTCATTAATTTCATATTCACTGACTTTAGCATCGGAGGGGATCCACCGGAGCACCCCTCTCCGGTATTGATCCTTCATTTTGCAGGTCATCGGGAGCTACCAGCAGGCATCACATTTCAGCCGACGACGAGCGTTTCTCACTCTTGTTATCAATAATAATAATAATAATAATAATAATTATAATAATAATCCAATCTATAAAATATTGTAGAAATATATAAAAGAAATATTAAAACCATTGTTAGAGGCATCTCTGAGAACAGACCACTTAAGTATGCACTTACGGCTACAAAAATGAGGAGGTTTCTTTTTTATTTAACGATCCGTTTTAAATATTTTAATTTCTTTTTCTTGTGACATTGAGCTGTAAAATTAACTTTTTTACTTAGTGTTCTCACTGAGTGATTTCAAATTCTCTCTTCTAGCAATATTTGTTTATTTTTTAAAATTACCTTTAATTTATTCCAATAATTTATAGATGAACAGATTTCTATACACAATCACACATATTCATCAGAATGAAATAGACAACAAATTCGAGACGACTTACAGGTTTAGATGTTCATAGCGGAGTTTCGTCATCTCCCGGCAGTTCCTTGCTGTCCGAATCCGGCTTTCAAGAGTCGTCTGGTTGCCTTTCTTACACGTATTCAGAGGAATACGAAATACGGATATATTCTGCAGATTCTTCCGACAAA
This sequence comes from Euphorbia neoarborescens, assembly GCA_948330485.1. NCBI lineage: Eukaryota > Viridiplantae > Streptophyta > Magnoliopsida > Malpighiales > Euphorbiaceae > Euphorbia > Euphorbia neoarborescens. The sequence goes on along the minus strand of CAOJCR011926638.1, from coordinate 9,793 downwards.
CGAAAGAAGAGATTTCGTCTGGAATGCTTAAGAGAAAACTCGTTTTCTCTCTCAGAAAATCCGTAGAAAAAAAAATTACAAAAATCCGCAGGAGGATTTCGGTAACTTCCAACCTAGGTGAAATATCCTTTGGTCCCTGTACTTTTAAGTATTTACACTTAGTCCCAATTTAATTCAAATTATCATGGACAGACCGAATTAAAAATCAACAATAAATTTCAGTTTAAACATAATAAAAGTAATTAAATAAAAAAGTAATTTTTTCTAATTTTTTAAATGTTAACCTAAAAGAGGAATATAGGCTTTGGCTCTTTGCCATTCGAAGCTGAAGTATGGGGGATAAAACAAGGTCTTCTGTTGGCCAGAGAGCATGGGATGGAAAGACTTATTGTGGAATATGATAGTCTTAAAGCAGTTCAATGTGTGCAAAACGGAGTGTTGTCACTTCATTCGGCTAAAACCTTGATCGAGGATATAAGGAAGCTGATGGATACCTTTGAGTTTTGTTTTATCCAACATATGTATCGTGAAGGTAATAGATGCATGGATTGGCTAGCTCGTGGAGCCTTTGATTTCAGTTTGGGGCTCACAATTCTTATCACTCCATCGGAGTCTCTTAAACGATTACTCAAAGAAGACAAAATAGGGAATATTGTCACTCTAAATTAGGAGTTGGTTTCCTTGGTCTATAATGTTTGTTTACTTTCTTGTTGCTAGCTTTCACTGAATATCAAAAAAAAAAAAAAGTGATTGATAAACTTAGTAAGATTTCTTTAAAAATTGATAGATAATATATTTAAAAAAAAATTAATCCAGCGCTTGGAAAAAGAATTTACTTAGGATTTTAAAAATTATTTTTAAAAAAAATAAATATATACATATTTTTTTAAAAAAATATAGTTTTGAGATTATAGAAAGTAATCATAAAATTGTTTTAATGATAATTAGTTTATGATTAATATCACATTGTGTAAATCTATTTTTATAATAATATTTTTTAAAAAAATAGACCGAAAGTAGTATGATAATAATTCCAAATTGATTCTTAATAAATGATAAATTTGAATGATGGAATTAAAAGGTGGGTAATATGATACCAGAGAAATTAAAAATTAGGTGAAGGATGATGGCTATAAATGACACCCCGATCAATTTAATATTTGGTCATATAGTCTTTCAAATTACCAGTTGAAGCCAATTCAAATTTTGTTAAAATTTTATATTAAAAAGTTGGAGTATGGCACTAAACCAAATAAATAATAATAATAATAAAAACAAGTGAAGTGATGGTTAGATGAGGATGCAGTACGAAGGACGTGAAGGGCGGTGGCCGGTTTCAATTTAAAAAAATAGTAAGGAATCATGAGCAGTGCACGTGATGGTGACTCATCACTTTGGATTTATCCTGCCACGTGTGATAATGTCATAGTTGTGCTTTGCACCTCAAGTTTTGAAGGAGACTAGTACTAGTCGTATTGGTGATGTCCTTACACTGTCCCCCTTCCTTCTTTTATCCTTGACACCACTTGCTCCTCAAATTATTCTTTTCTTATTTTCTTTTTCCTAATAACCTTCAATTATTTGCATACGACATTTATTTTCTTTCCTTTTTTTTTCATGAAATTAAAAAAAAAAATATCAATCTAGTTGGTATTTCCCCCTGCATAATACTAACAATTAAAATAAATATGAAGTTAAAAATTAAATTACTAAAATATTGATGCATAGAAAGCGATACCGATAAAATGTAGCAGTTCGACTTCCGCTTTTAATTTACATAGTTTCAAACAATATTTAATATTACTTAACCTATATTATAAGCGAAAGTTTGATTTCTACTTTCAATGTAATTCACTGTTCGTTGTGAGGTATTAAAATATTCCTCTGATACCTCTATTATTTTTAAGAGAAAAAAAGAAATTTTCACTTCTCTTGATAAGAAAATTTTTTCACCCTTTCACACCTTTCTCTCAATCCTTTATCTTAGTTTTTATTTCACTCTACTCATTTTCACTCAAAGGTAAATATTAGTATTTTATTATAGTGTTAATAATAATAAATATTTATATTGTACTTTTTGGTAGGAAAAAAACTCAACTATGTTGATTGTTGGTACACCTATAACAATACGAATTGAATTAGAGGCTAAAAAGTAGCAACTTAAAGGTTGTATGTACTAAATATATAATTTGATAATTTTCTATAAATAAAAAATACAAGTCCTATTTTGATACGCAATAAAAATACAGATCCCGTTTTGATATAAAAAATCCTTAGCCACGTCATTTGAATTAAGGACTTATATCAAAACGGGGTCTGTATTTTTATTCCATATCAAAATAGAGTTTGTGTTTTTATTTAGTTATCAAATAAAGGATTTGAATTAACGGTGTTATGTAAAAATCCTTTATTTGATAACGGAGTAAAAATACATATCCCGTTTTGATACAAAAAATTCCACAATCCTTCTTTTGATAAAAGGTCAAACCACAAGGTATTTTTTTAAACTTTACCCTAACAAATAATAAGTCGTTCTTTATTATGTTTAATTATATTATTATTTGATTCCTTCATTGGTAAGCCAAAAGGTTTAGAGATTGATACTTTCGAGTCTTTATCCTAGTAAAATCATAAATAGAGAGCCTTTTTTTTAAATTTTCAATATGATTTGTATGTCGATTCGTATCAAATCGATACTGTAAATTTATTTAACAATAGAATACGTCAAAAATTTGTTGGATTTTTTAAAAACTAAATACACCACTAGAACCAGCAAAAAAATTTGAGTCTGGATGTAAAATTTCACATTTATCGAAGGCCTGAAAGGCGATGGGTAGCCCCCACACGCCACCACTGAGAGTGGAACTCCAATGAACAGTTGAAATCATTTTTTTATTTACTAAGGGTCAGTTTGAGATTATTATTACATTGCTTTTTGTCTACTTTTTTAAAGAGTATTATTGGAAAAATAGATTCAAATAGTGTGGTATCAATCACTAACTAACCCTAATTAAAACTTTTATGTGACTGTTTTCCACAGTCTTAAAGGTATAACTTTATAAAAAAACATGTATATACCAGTTTTTTTCTTAAAAAAAAAAGCAGCTTTTGAGGCTGCAAAAAGCAGTCCCAACTGGCCCTAAGACAAGTGGTGTGAGCGAACAATGAAAAATTAAAGGTTATTTCATTTTCAACTTTTTTCTTTTTTTTTCTAAAAACGTTTTGAGATCAAATTCAAGCTAAGCAAGTAAGGTTTATTCTTTCTAAAACACATCTTGCCATAAAGCGACTAAGGACCCGAAAGAGAAAGCTTTAGCCAAATATGCGCGTGAACAAAAGCGTAGGATTTTTATTTTAATTTTGAAAACCAATTTTATAAAAAATGCTCTTAAGTGACTCAAATACAAATCTCTAAATAAAATGAAAGGAGTTGCTACCCGGTTGAGCTATACTGGAAATTAAAATCACAATATAGGAAAACCAAAGTGAAGATTTCGCACACCGTATCCAGAGAACGGGTTCGGACAAGACATCTACTTATCTCTTTCAAAAGATTTTTTTCTAAATTGACAATGTTTCAAGCGAAAAGTTTTTAAATAGACTATGGATTGATTTTATTTATATTTTTGGTGATCGTTGATGCATTAGAAAAAAAAATAAATTCAAGAAATAAATCATATATTTATATCCCTTCAAACAAGCTATTATAGGGGATACATTTATTAAATTTAGAGAATTGGGGTACAATAGCCTAGAATACACGAGTATCTTAAAAAGCGACAAAATAAGCCCTAATATACACTACACCATTTTTCTCATCAGATGAGACTAGTTACATGAGATCGATTTTTTTCCTATTACGTGAAACATTGCCGCGACAGTTTTTTTTTTTTTAAATATCTGTCATATAAATAAGTGCTTCAAAAAAACAAAATATCAACATTGCTTTACAATCACATACTGTAAGTAGGGTGTGTTATGTGAAAAATACTTGAATTTGGAAAAAAAATATCATAAATCTCTGATGACATATTGTTTAGAAATGTTGTCATTAGAAACTAGATTTTTTTTACATAAGAGCGGCACACTACAATTTCAAACGAGGGTGTTTTTTCAGCCTAGGTATATTACGACTCAAAAAAATTTCTCTTTTCCATTCCGTGTGTTAGCTTTCTCTTCTTCTTAAAAACAATTGCTAACCCCGATGCTTTCTCTTCTTCTTCTTCTTCTTCTTCTTCTTCTTCTTCTTCTTTATGTCTTAGGTTTCTCTCTTTCTCTATTAGGGCATCAAGTCCCCGCCTTCACCACACCTAAGTCTCTTCGTATGTTGTTCGTGGTTCGAAGACTATCCAATTTTTCCAGACTTAGAAAGGTAAAAATTTTGTTATTTTTTTCTGTGAATTTTTCCAAACTTTGTAAATTTTGTGGTTAGTTGTTTATTGATTCAAACAAAAGTAGTATTACACCGGACATCCTATATCTCTTTACTTTCGATTCATGTAGGTATGATATTTTACTGCTTTAGTTAGTTCTCTTCTTTGGGTAATTTACATGTCTATTTACCTTATATGGTGATTAATATTTCATAGGAAAGCCCATACTTAATGGGTCTGTGAAGTGATATTAATAGCATCACAATGTTCCATGAATTTTACAATGTTGATTAACTATATACTCTTGAGGAACTTGTCATTATTTTGTTTAGCCTTTCAAGTACTATATTCAAATTATGGTAGTCATTTATAATAGCTTCTCATATGTTGAAGATGAAAGACAATATTTTGGTAGCAGTCCACATGATTATTACTTAATTAGACTACAAACTTTGTTCACCATTCATTTCATTTTCACGTGGAAGAAATTTATCTAAATATCCATTTTATTTCTTATCGGTAGAGCTTGCTATCCTTTATAGGTCATCCTCTAACCTCGGATAAGTCCACATAAACATATGAAGTTTACAATTAATTAGTTATGTGTTTATGTTTATTAGAAGTTGAAAAACATAGGAAGGTTACACTACATTAACTAGAGCTTCTTTGTTAATGTTTCTATAAATTGTCATTGAAGTATATACATATGGAATAACTGAATATATGCGCATCTAGTGACAAATTATTGAGATAAATGAATGTTTTATAAGAATTTTTTTGTGTTTCATGTTCTTTTTATGTCATGAGCTTGTTTGTGTATTAATTTTCTTTGGTTTCAGTCGTGTACATGGAATGTTGAGTGACTGTTGTCGATTTTAAGTTATTATATGATAATATGGCTAATTTTATGTTTTTTTAATTAAACATGCATAAATCATGAATGACTACCGATAGGAGATCACTATAGTTTAGGATAGGATTAGATGAGTTTCTAAAATTTGTAGTCCATAATGCTACAAATTTGGACTACATTTTCTGTCCTTGTGTAAAATGTTGTAAGATCAGAGGTGGTAGTGTTGAGTTTATTAGGGATCATATCATATGTAATGGGATTTTGCAGAATTATACTTCTTGGATATGGCACAATGAATGTTCAACGGTAACCTTAAATAATTTTAATGAGTTTTCTGAAACAGTGGATTTACCATAATATAGGGATAAATTTGGATAAAGATAGTAGTTTCTTAGTAGAGGGCGATGAATTTTTGTATTTTGTGCAAGATGGAGATAAGTCATTGTATCCTGGTTGTACTAAACCAACAAAGATGAATGACCTAATACAAACATTTAATTTGAAAGCAAAACATGGTCTAATATTGTTTTACTGACATCCTATTGCTATTTCATTCTCACCTACCTAATACAAACATTTAATTTAAAAGCAAAACGTGTGGACTTATACTCACTTCGTTGCCACGCAACATAGGACTTGTATATATGTATACACATGCCTATCTCTACTTAGATAGGGTTTCTAAATAATAACACCACTCGGACATTCTAGATGAATATTTACTTTTATTTCACAACCCAAAAGATCAACATTCTTTACTTTCACAATATGTAAAAAAAATCAGTAACAATATTCAAAATTCCACTAGTTAAATTTTATAACAATAATACACTTTTCTTTTGAAAATTTCAAATCAATATATACTTAACATATCTTAAATTGATGTTAAACTTAATATTCCAATAATCAAATCTAAACACTATAATCATTCTTGAGTTTCATAAAAAAATAGCTTATTCATAAAAAAATCTTGATTAGACAACTTCTTCCATTTTTTTTACAAAACCAACTTAACCCTTTAAAAACAACAAATAAAATCTTTCTTCTAAATCCAAAATAAACATAAATCAACATACAAAGTACAACATGACTCTTATTTAACAAAAATTCCTTAGCTCAAGTTTACTCACAACAATAAACTAACTTTAATGGATTTAGATTAAAATAAAAACAAAAGTTGATATAACAGTTGCCTTGAGCAAGTAATTTAGCTAAACTCCAATCCTTAAGCTCTAATTACACTTCAAAGTTATGAAAAGTAGAGATTAGAAGAAAGGAAAGTCATGGTGGATGAAGAACACAATGAAGGGAGAGAAAAAGAGGAGGAACACATTTTTGAGAGGTTGCCAAACCTAAAAATTCACCTCTATTCATATTTATCTTATTTAAATAAAAAGAAATCATAAATATCACAAATTTCAACATTTTTATAGAGAATTTCGGTCAAAAACAGTGGCTCACACGATCTCGTGTTGTACAACACGAGGTCGTGTTGTTTTATAATTCAGAATTTTTGATCAGACCTGCGTAACTCGCCGACGTGTTATCACAACAAGCCGTGTTACATTGTCCAACATGCCGTGTTGTAGTAACACGGCGACATGTCAAGCTGCTGTCAACATTTTTCCTCGACAATTAAGACTACACGGCGGCGTAATGATCAACACGTCGGCGTGCTATCATGTTGTCAAAAGATTTCCAACTCCAAAAACTAACCCGAACACCCCGAATTGAATCCGAAACACCTAAAATACTTTATACTCCTAATTCTTATTTCCATAAACTCTTTTAAACTCCAAAAGCTATAAATTTACCCATTCCAACAACTTAACACACATTTGCCTATCTCTCTTTTTCACAAATTCAAACCATAAAACCACACAAGAAAGTTAAAAGTATGATTTAACACATTTATAACAGATTTTTAGTATTTCTAAAGTTCGGGATTTTACAGTCTCTCCCCCTAAGGAAATTTCATTCTCGAAATTTACGTACCTTAAGTTTGAAATAAGTGTGGGTATTGCTGCCTCATGTCCTCCTCCCTTTCCCATGTAGCCTCTTCTCTTGAATGCCTTTGCCACAATACTTTTACTAACGATATCTTCTTGTTTCTTAAAACTCGCATTTCTTTGGCTAGTGTTTAAATTGGCTTTTCTTCATATGTTAGATCTTATGAAAGTTCAGTCCCTGGATCTTGTATTACATGACTTGGATCGCTTCTATATTTTCTTAACATAGACATATGAAACACATCATGAATGCTTGAAAGGTTTTGTGGTAGTTCTAACCGATAAGCAACTGGTCCAACTCGTGCAATCACCTTGTCGGGTCCAATAAACCTTGGACTCAATTTACCCTTCTTACAAAATCGTAATAAACCTTTCCAAGGCGATACTTTAAGAAAAACCTGTTCACCCACCTCAAATTCGATTGGTCTCCATTTTAAATCTGAATAACTTTTCTGTCGATCTTGAGCTACTTTCATATTCTGTTAGATCACTTGTACCTTCTCTACAGTTCTCTCGATTATTTCTGGCCCTAACAACTGATTCTCTCCAACCTCTGATCAGAATACTGGAGATCTACATTTCCTTCCGTATAACGCTTCATAAGGAGCCATATCAATGCTAGAATGATAACTGTTGTTATATGCAAACTCCATTAAAGATATATGATCATCCCAGCTTCCTTGAAATTCCATAACATAAGCTCTCAACATATCTTCTAGTATCTGAATAGTTCTTTCACTTTTCCCATCGGTTTGTGGATGAAAGGTTGTATTGAAGTTCAACCTTGTACCTAAAGCTTCTTGAAATTTAGGCCAGATTCGGGATGTAAACCTTGGATCCGTGTCAAAAACAATGGATGTAGGAACCCCATGAAGTCTTACAATATTCTGGATATACAATTGAGCTCACTTTTCAAGAGAATGAGTCACTTTGACTGGAATAAAGTGAGCCAATTTCATTAATCTGTCCACAATCACCCAAATAGAATTGCACCCCTGTCGAGTTCGAGGTAATCCACTGACAAAGTCCATTGTAATGTGATCCCATTTCCATTCTAGTATAGCAAGGGGTTGAAGTGTACCTGCAGGTCTCTGATGTCCCGCCTTTACTTGTTGACATGTCAAGCATTTACTGACATACATAGCTATTTCTCTTTTCATCTCGTTCCACCAATAAAGTTCTCAAAGATCTTGATACATTTTTGTACTTTCAGGGTGCATCGCATAGGAAGAATAATGGGCCTCCTCAAGTAGTTCTCTCTTCACCTCATCATTGTTAGGAATACACATACGATTCCTATAGAATAGAGTGCCATCCTCTGCTATACTGAATTCATCTTCCTTCCCTCCAAGAGTCCTTTGTTTGACCTCTATTAAGAATTCATCTTTATCTTGATTTTCACGAACTCTGTCACGAAACATCGGTCTTATTTTTAACATAGCATGTAAAACTCCATCAAGACTGTACTCCAATTTTGCATTCAAGACCTGCATTTCAACCAACAAGGGTAGTCTCACAGCTGTGATGTACTGAAGATCCCCCACATTCTTTCGGCTCAAAGCATCAGCTACTACATTAGCCTTACCTAGATGATACTCAATGGTTAAATCATAGTCCTTCAAGAGTTCTATCCACCTTCGTTGCTTGAGATTCAACTCTTTTTGGGTCATTATATACTTTAAGCTCTTATGATCAGAAAAGATTTGACATTTCTCACTGTACAAATAATGTCTCCATATCTTTAAAGCAAAGATAATAGCAGCAAGTTCCAGATCATGTGTTGGATAATTCTTCTCGTGCGGTCGCAATTGTCTAGAAGCATAAGAAATCACTTTGCCCCTTTGCATTAGAACAACGCCTAACCCCAAGCTGGAAGCATCACTGTATAAAGTGTATTCTTCTCCTGCAACAGGTAGAGTCAAAATGGGTGCACTAACAAGCTTTGATTTTAGTATTTCAAAACTTTTCTAGCATTCTGGGGTCCATTCAAATTTGATATTCTTCTTCAATAACTTAGTTAAGGGAGAAGCAATAAGTGAGAAGTCTTTCACAAACTTTCGGTAGTAACTAACCAAGCCAAGAAAACTGCGAACCTCCTGAATGGGTTTCGGTGTATTCCACTCTATTATAGCTTCAATCTTCTGAGGATCCACTATTATACCCTTGGAAGAAACTATATGCCCCAGGAATTTGATCTCTTCTAACCAGCATTCACACTTGCTAAATTTAGCATACAATTGATCCTTCCTCAACGTTGCGAGAACTATTCTCAGATGTGTAACATATTCTTCTTTACTTTTGGAGTACATAAGAATATCTGTGAGCGGACGAACTTTTTCGAAGGAAAATCGGGACGCGGTGAAGCGCACCGGGGTTTTTTAATTAAATAAATAAAATTCCATTTTTTAGGAAAAAGAATTGGTTCGTTTGGAGTCGCCACCCGGTTCAGCTCAACCGGGAAAATTAAGTATGGCTGAACCGGATGAGGCCACCATACAAAAAGAGATTTTGGGTTCGGGATGAATCACTTACTTGTTTGGAAATTGGAATTAAAATAT
>CAOJCR011924716.1:0-11488 GCA_948330485.1 Euphorbia neoarborescens | reverse complement strand
CACGTCATCCACAGGGACCAAAACATCCTCTACCACACCCCTCGGCCTAGTGATAGATCTATCAGCCAGCTAAAGGGTCATACTAGTGGCTTTAGGCTCACCAAGTCCTAACCTATGGAAGAATGACAGCGGCATCAAATTAATGCTTGCCCTTAAACAACACAAAGCGTTTACCACCTCCAGGTTGCCAATGCAACAAGAAATGGTAAAACTTCCCCTATCTTTAAGCTTTGGGGGAATCTTTCTAGATATAATAGCTGAACATTATTTTGTGAGAGCCACTACCTCATTCTTTTCAATTATTCTTTTTCCTACTAAAAGTTCTTTAAAGAATTTGGCATAGGTAGGCATCTCCTGGAGAGCCTCTATTAGTGGTAAATTGAATTCCAGTTTCTTAAAAACGTCTAAAAATTTTAGAAATTTCCGATCCAACTGCTTTCTTCGCTCCTTTAGGGGGTAAGGGAGCTTAGGAACATAGGTCCTAACTGGGGCAAAAACTTCCTTTTAGACATTTTCATTAATAGTAGGAATAGACACATCAACAGACTCTGAGTCGGGGTTTCTTACCCCTCCTAACTCTATACTTACCTTAATAGCTGGTGGTTGGATTCCAGCATCAGAAGAAGAACAATCCAACTGCTTACCACTCCTCAGGGTCACAGCTTTAGCAAATTTCCTCTGGTGCCCTTTTTTATTAGGCTCGGCATTACTAGGAAAATTACCCGAAGGGCGCTCCTAACGTTCTCTGTTAATCTGGGAAACCTGAGTTCCCAGGTCCTTACAGTAAGCCTCCGTGTTAGCTAGATGCGATGACATCTCTTTTATAAGAGTCACTGCATTTTCCTGTTTAGGTACCGGAGGGGCCTCCAGCTGTGGAAACTGAGGGTCATAATCATTCGGGGCCTTACCAAGCCCCTAGTCTCTATACACATTATGGAACCCAGGAGGAGGTTTCAGCACATTATTATTATTTCCATATGTGATGTTCGGGTGCTAAAACTTCCTCCCGAAATTCTGATTATTGTTATAAAAATTGTAAGGTTGGGGATAAGGGTTATTATACCTGTTACCACCGCCCACATAACTTACGTTCTCAGATGGTACAATGTCTGGATTTCCACAAGGGCATTCTTGTACAGGGTGGTCTCCACTACAAGTAACACACATCACATCTCAGGATTTCTGATAACCAACCCCTGATCTCATCCCAGACATCAACGCATCCATTTTCTTGGTCAGATCATCGATTGGTGCCTTCTGTCCTGGATCTGCCATCCTAAACTCTCCTCATGTTGGCAAGTCAGCTTGCCACATTGTGCTCCTGCTAGCCACTTCCTTGATCAATTGACGGGCCTTCTCTGGTTACTTCTTGAAAATGTTCCCACCTGCAGAAGAATCAACCATAGCTCTGTTAGGAGGTGACAAACCATGATAAAATGTAGTCATTTGTGTATTATTGTCTAGCTCATAATAGGGAGAGCTCCTAAGAAGCCGCTTGAACCGATGCTAAGCCTCGTTCAAGCTCTCCGTTCCAAACTGCCTGAAACCCAATATCTCATTCTTCAGCTGCACAGTCTTCGTAGGTGGGAAATACCGTACCAGGAACTGGTGTACCATATCATTCCAGGAAGTGATTGAATTTGGTTCCATTGACCTGTGCCACTCCAGAGCACTCCCGTTCAAGGTGAACGGAAAGAGCTTCAAACAGATCACATCCTATGGCATGCCTGCATACCTAGCTGTATCAACCACCATCAGAAATCTATCCAGATGATCGTTGGGATTCTCACTTATCCCGCCAGAGAACTGCCCATTTGTATTGAGAAACTACACCATATGTCCCTTTATTTCAAAGGTATTTACAGCTATAGGAGGCAAAACCACGCTGTTCTTCTCTCGGGGTCTGTGGGGTTGCATGTACTCCTCTATACTCCTGTATGCTGGAGCCCTGGCATTTTTTTGAGCTCGTTCCCTTCTCAGCTAATCTAATTCTGCTCCTTCAGCCCGAAGTTGTTCCAGCTCAGCCCGATCTCTAGCCACTGGCTCATCCGTAACCATAGCTTATTGTGCAGCTCGTTCAGCTTTAGCCCGAGCACACTGTTCAGCTTGCATTGTTGCCCTTTTAGTGCGTAACTGCTCTAACTCGGCCCTTTCCTTTGCTATCCGTTCAGCTTCCACGGCGGCTCTTTGTACCTCATCCATTCTACTTACTCTTTCGTTTCTCAACCTGCGTAAAGTACGATCAATTTTAGGGTCAAGTGGGGATAAATCATGATTGTTATAACGGGTATTCATAAACTAGCAGAAAAAACTCAATCAATTGCGTCCCAAAAGGATAACAAGAATCAAATAATCAAAATAAAAATTACTGTACAAAAATAAATAAACAAAACTAAAAATATTCACAATAGTAAAGTGCCTAAAACAACCGTATCACCCTAGGGTAAAGTTATCCTAATGGCACGCCTAGTCCTGTAATCTAGAAACTAAGTTCGCTTAAGTTCCGAAGGATTGTCAGTCCCCGATTTTCCAGCTGTCAAACTGGATCGCGAAACATATATGGATTAAATCTAAGATCAAGTTTACAAGGCTAGAGAAAACACAGGCAAATAAATCAATGCAATATAGATTCATAAACCCTATAATCAATTGTTAGAATAAATTAGCAAGTGTGAATGAAATTGAAGGAAGATAATTGCATGTAAAATCTAAGCAGATCACAACACCAATTTAATACGAAGAATGAGAAAGAGATAATCTAAATCAAACTTGTTATCGATTCGATAGATTCTGGCTTGGGCGATGATACGTGTAAAGGGGATCCTCTATAAGAAAGCTAACTCACAACACAAGTAACGATCCACAAAAGGTGAAGATTCCAAGATAAACTTTCGATTAAATCTCCCGCAATCCGATTATAAAGTGAAAATAAGAACTAGGGTTCTTATCTCTGAAAAATATGACAAAAGATAATTAATCAAGCTTGCTCCAGCTCTAATATACATTAGGTTTAACAAAATACCGAAATTATCCATTAAAAATCGCAACATAAAAAAGTATTCGTATCGCATCGCGACGCATAAGTGTTGCGTCGTGACAGGGAAATTTTCTTCCTTTCTCGCAACAGTCTGAAACTCTCCAAAATAAATGTGTCGTGACACGACACACTTTGTAGCGATGCGACACTTTCTGCATGGAGGAAATCTTTAAATAAAAGCCTGTCACGTCGCGACATATAAGTGTCGCGATGCGACACTTTGTATTTCAGCACTTTAACACTTTAACTCCTTTCCTCAGCTTGCTTCCGCATTCCATCTTTTTCCACCCATCCCGACACCTGTCTCGTATAGACAAATAGAAATATAAATGTACCAGTGTACAGGCACTAAAAGTAAAGAATACAGAAGCTCAAAAACTGAGCTACATGAAGTACAACATCAAAAACTAAGAAAACTAACTAAACAAACCAAAAGAGCAAAACAAACAGAACGAACCTAAACCCAAACTAAAACACGGGAAAAAATAGGAATACCACCAAATGCAGTGGAATACGGTCGAGAAAATAAGGTCAAAACCTACCTTATCATAATGGTCATTAAGGAGTTGATGATGCATGACATGGCATCATGTGAATATGTATTGAATGATATGATGATGTATGACATGTCATTGCATGACTTGGTATAATTTTCTAATGTATGACATGGCATAATTTTATGTTGTATGACATGCATTGCATGACATGGCATAATGTGATGATGTATGACATGGCATTGCATAACAGGGCATAATGTCTTTATGTATGACATGGTATAATTTTATGATGTATGTGGTACGATGGATGGTAATGTGACATCATCATTGGGTTCTATGCTTAAGTAGCATGGCATGAGGACATGACACCCGATTTGGGTGGATCCTAACAAAATGTTGTTATAATGCTAAATGTTCAAACATGTTACGCCCTTATTAGGTTGTGACAATGACTCATATCGGGAAATCCGGACTAAAAATGTAGATGGCTACATACAAACGTATGTTAGCATGGCATACAATATGCGTATGCTAAAAACATAGAGTGATTGACCTGAATGCATGTAAATGGAACGTACAACCACAAGTAGAAGAAAATAACATGCGAAGCGGACGTTCTTAACCTTATTTCTCCGTGTGGTATATAGTCTCTAACTAATCCTAGATGGGGGTCTCCTTGTCATTAATGGGGAATGAAAAGGGTCGAACTAAATCCATTTTATTTCTTATCCTAAGAGTCCTAATGGAAGTTACTATGACTACTATATACAGGAAAGTCATGTCCGGGTAGCAAAGGAGGGTCCCATAGCAATATATACCATCTTTCTCTCCCCAAATAGGTTTAAACAACAAGATTAAGGTACAAGGCCATTAGTGGCTTCCCAATAGATGCCCTTGGGACCAGAGAGGCACACAAGCGACACTTTTTGAGATAGTCGAGGTAGGTATGGTGGTCTTAGAGTGGTACATGCAATGGTGTATCTACTGAATGCAAATACATAAAATAAAGATCCATTGGAATGGATGTGAAAATATTTTGTTTTAAAAATATTGTTTATTTTTGTTAAGTATTTTGAAAAACTCTTCCAAAGGGTTACCAAAATTTCATTCAAAATTTTACGTTTGAAAACTTTTGAAAAAATGTTTAAAAAGAACTATCTCCGTAGCGGAGCTGCCACTGTGAGCGGATGATAAATTTTTAAAGGTCTTTTTGAAATCAAAATGTTTTTGGATTGGAAATGGTTTGGAAGAAAATCGAATGATTCCTTAAGCAATTAAGGTTTATTCCTTTGGGAACACCTTTTACCTTAGAAGCGAGATAAGGTTTCCTTAAAGAAATTCCTTAACTTCAAACTTTTTGTGAACACGGGCTTAAGGTGTTTTGCTTTGAAAACCCATTTTGGGAGATGAAAGACATTTTTTGGAGAAATTCAAACTCGAATCTCTAAAAAGCGATGTTTGGGGTCGCCACCCGGTTCCAAGCTCTACCAAGAATTAATTCACAGTATTTCTCAGATCCTAAATTCGAATCCAAAATCATGATCCAGATATCGAGTTCAGACAACACATTTACTTCTCCTTTTTCAAAAGACTTTTTAGAAAAATCGACAACCTTTAAAAATAAAGCATTTTCATTTGGAAACCACCTAAGACTGATTATATTGTTTTTGAATTTAGCGTGACCGATACACAAAAGCAATAAATAAAGTGGTAAGATAGACACATCATTTACAACCCATTCAAACAAGCTAAACTACAGGGTACATTTGTCAAATTGGGATCGGGGGAACATCCATCAAGCGTAATTTAAAGCATGTATATAGGAACATTGAATTTGAACATATTGCACACATCATACTTGAAATGGACATGCATATAGAATAGGGAGATACGATAGCTCAGGGTTATTTATTTATGGGGTGATTTGATCCGACTCGGCTAGTCGATTCAAAAGGTTTAGGCCAAAAGATAGTCTCGTAAA
Organism: Euphorbia neoarborescens; assembly: GCA_948330485.1. Taxonomy (NCBI): domain Eukaryota; kingdom Viridiplantae; phylum Streptophyta; class Magnoliopsida; order Malpighiales; family Euphorbiaceae; genus Euphorbia; species Euphorbia neoarborescens. Next base: position 5,973 of record CAOJCR011924716.1, on the reverse strand, counting down.
GGCCCAAAAAAATTTTTTGTCATTTTCAAATGGGCATCATGGTGATTGTTATTTCGAAATCAATTTGGCTCAATTTTAGTAAGTAACATGCAAATATTATGAGTCAGATATCTGAGGATTAATCCTTTTTATTGAATAGTGTTAGCAGCCCTGAATCCAGCTTCTCGACATGGTTTTCTAGATGCCAACGCTTATAACCCAAAATTGAATCTATGTCTCAAATGCAAATATACACAACATTCTTACATTGGCAAACATCGCTTTTACATATCAAGGAAATAAAAAAAGTAAATAAATAGCAAATTCTCAAATATGCATGATTGAATGATTTTTATTTACAAAATATTCAGCACTATATGTTGCTACTACTCAAACTCGATGTGTTACATACAAACTCGACGTGTTCGTTGGGTGAAAAAGAAACTGATTTCCAGTGGCAAAACTCACCAACTTATTCTGGGAACACAACGAGTTTGGAACTGGAACTCGGTGTGTTTTTTGGAAACACGATGAGTTTGTTAGTTAAAAAAGCAACCAAGTTTCAGTGGCAAAACTCACCGGCATATTTTGGGAACATGGCAAGTTTGGCATTGAAACTCGGTAAGTTTCCTGAAAACACGGGGAGTTCTGGGTCAATTTTTTGGTTTTGAGTTCCAGTGGCAAAACATATCGGTGTGTTCTGGGAACACAATATGTTTTTCATTAAAACTCGGTGAGTTTTCCCAAAACTCGACGAGTTCTAGTCTGTTTTAGTTTAAAATTTTGATCGGAATCATGAAACTACTCCGTGATGTCCCGGATTCCAATTTTAACCATTTTTACAAGTCAAAAAGTGATTTTAACACCAAATTTTACATCTTTAAGTCCTTATGTCTGAGAGAGAAATATGTTTCATATAGGTCAATTTTAGTCCGGTTTTCATTCGATTTAGTGCATTTTAGGTTCCATTTCATCCTTACCTACTCCAAAACAGTAAAGGTAGGTCATAAATGTTTCAAAGGTGTAAACTTAGCCAATATTTTATCCGTTTCCCCACAATACTTCCAATATTCCAATAAAAATTACGATTTTTAACTTAGTTACTTTTGATAATAAAAAAACGTGTAAACCAACTTGAAAACATGCAAAGGTAAAACATTTATATAGAAAATATGAGAGAAATAAATTTTATGGCTTAGGATTACCTTCCGGACGAGTATCCATAAGTTTTGAAAGTTAAAGAACCCGAGTCCACTCCGGTTGCTTCTCCAAAAGTTGAACAACCGAATCAAATATTTTCTTGAGTTAATAGTAACCAAAACCTCAAAAGAAGAAGACTTATGACTTAAATCTCTCACTTTGATGTTAGTTTGAGATTTTTGTGTTTTTGATGAGTTGGTTTTGAGAGGGTTTTTCTTTTTGTATTTTTGTTTTCTGTTGTTTTTTTTTCTTTTTTTGCAAAGTAAAGAGAAGATCAAGATCAGGAAATGATGGTGAGAGGAAGTGAAAAATATAAGATTGAATGAAGTAGAAGGGATGATGAAGATGGATGCTTGAGGATTAAGGTATTGAGGATGAAGATCAAAATTCAAGATGAAGATAAGTGTACAGAAGTTTTGAGAGAAAAGAGCAGAATTTTTATGATTGTCCTTGGGTCAAAAACCGTGGGATCCTTTCCTAATCCTCTCAAATCCGATTTTATGGAGCCAAACTTAGATTTCACCCCAAAAGGCATGATTTTGAACCTTCTTTCCCATTTTCTTCATTCCCATTTGGTGCAAGATTGGTCTTTGTAATTAATGAGTAAAAAAACAATTTTATCTTCTTATTTTTTGTTTTGTTTCTTATTTCTTACATTTGGTTCCCCAAAATCAAGATATCAATTTTCATTTCATGTCACCAAAAAAGTGATATTATTTATTTTTGTTTTGTTAATGGGATTTTTTTGGCCATGCTTGCATGTGTGGGCCTAAGGGATAGGCTTGGGCCTTAGGGCCACATATCTATTCTTTGACCCAGTCTACCAAAATTTCTCACAAAACATTTGACCCGAGTCTTCGTGGTATAGATATCAAAGTTCTCAATTTTCTCTTTTAATGAACTTGAATGAATATCGAAATGAGAAAAGGTATCAGTAAATACCGGTTTCATCATTGTCTCAAGAAAAAATCTCGTGCTCACACTTACCAATTGTAGTTTCTTTTCTTTTGATAGATGAATAGGTGGAAAAGCTACTCGAAGTGTTGAATAATCATAAAGGAGAATTTGGATGGACTATCTACGACATCAAAGGGATTAGCCCAAACTTTTACATACATCGGATCTTCTTAGAAGAAGCTGTCAAGACCTGTGTACGACCTCAATGTCAGTTTTAGCCAAATATGAAAGAGGTGGTGTGAAGTGAGATAATAAAGCTACTATATGCATGTATGATGGTGTGAACTGAGATAATAAAGCTACTATATGCATGTATGATCTATCCTTTCTCTGACAGTTCGTGGGTGAGTCTGGTTCATTGTGTAGCTTAGAAAGGGGGCACAACGGTAGTGGAAAACAAGTTAGGGGAACTTATACCTACTCAATCGATTATCGAGTGGCCTATGTGCATTGATTATAGGAAATCGAATAATGCCACCTGGAAAGACCATTTTCGACTGCCTTTTATTGATCAAATTATAGAAAGGAAGGCAGGACATGAATATTTTTGTAAATTGGATGGCTTGTCCAGGCATATGAAAATAGCGGTGGATCCTCTTGATCAAGAGAAGACCACATTCACTTGCCCTTATGGCACTTTTGCATATAGATGGATATTATTCAGGTTATGTAACACTCCTACCACCTTTTAATGGTGCATGTTGCTGATTTTTAATGATATGATTGAGGAATTTATGGAAGTTTTTATGGATGATTTTTCTGTGATTCGTAGATTTTTTGAATTATGCTTAAGTAATATAGATCGAGTCCTTCAACATTGTAAAGAGACTCATTTGGCATTTAGTTGGGAAAAGTATCAATTTATGGTTCATAGTTGTATTATATTAGGGCACAAAGTATCGAGTAAGGGGATCAGGTGGATCCAGCGAAGGTAGAGGTGATAAAAAAATTACCTCCTCCAAGCTCGGTGAAACTGGTTAGGAGTTTTCTGGGACATGTTGGCTTTTAACAGAGGTTTGTTAAATAATTTTTGATGATAGCCAAGCAAATGACTGAATTGTTATTAAAAGATGCCACGTTTAGTTTTACTGATGAATGCTTGCATGCATTTGAAACACTTAAGCAGAAATTAATCGAGGCATTGATTATGGTAAGTCCCAAATGGTCCCTTCCCTTTAAGCTTACGTGTGATGCTAGTGACTTGGCTGTAGGAGCATATTTAGGTCAGCGGGTGGATAAAATTTTCTGCCCAATATATTATGCTAGTAAGACACTTAATGGAGATGAATTATACTGTGACTGAGAAACAGTTACTAGCTGTTGTATTTGCCTTGAAGAAATTTAATCGTATATAGTTTTATTTTAGGTAATTATGCACACTGACCATGCTGCTTTGATGTATTTGCTAGCTAAAGAGGATTCTAATCCTAGGCTAATTCGGTGGATACTACTCCTACAAAAGATTGATGTAGAGATCAAGGATAAGAAAGGGGTGGAGAATGTAGTAGCAGATCATCTGTCCAGGCTTCCAGTTTCTAATCATGGAATTCAAGATGAAGAGGATATTTATGAAACCTTCCCTCATAAACTTCTTTATGCGGTAACTTCTAGACCTTGGTTTGTAGACATAGCAAACTTCAAAGTCGGTAATACTCTACCATCTGATTTGTCTGTTGCTTAAAAGAAGAAATTTTTGCATGATGCTAAGTTTTACTTTTGGGATGAGCCTTATTTGTTTAGAGTATGTAATAATGATATTATTAGGAGATGTGTGTCTGAAAGTGAGGTTCCATCTATAACTAAAAATGTATCATGATAGGGAAGCAGGTGGCCACTTCGGACTCGAAAGAACTTGTGGAAAGATTTTATCTTATGGTTTTTACCGGCTCAATATGAAAAGAGATGTTAAAAACTGTAATGTGTGTCAAAGGACGGGGAATATATCCTCTAAGAATGAAATGTCCCAAAATGGCATCTAAGAATGAAATGTCCCAAAATGGCATCTTTGTGTGTAAACACTTTGATGTTTGGGGCATAGATTTTGTGGGACCCTTTGTGATGTCACATAACAACCAATTTATCCATATGGTAGTCGATTATATCTCTAAATGGGTTGAGGAAGTAGCATCACCGTCTAGTGATGCAAAAGTGGTTCTCAAGTTTTTAAAGAAAAATATTATATGCGGTTTGGAACCGCCATACATATTATAAGCGATGGAGGAACCCATTTTTGTAACAAACCATTTGAATTCAGAGGTATGGGGGATACGTAAAGTCGCTACACCTTACCACCCCAAACAAGTGGCCAGGTTGAGGTAAGTAATAGGGAACTTAAGTGATACAGTGATATACCTATCAGTGTTTTAAATTCCATCCTATAAGCCCACAGAGCATCATCTAGTTTCAGACTCCATTCTTTCCTAAATGACCCTACTGTTTTCTCCAGAAGGCTGAAACAATTGCTTGACTTGGATGAGTTTCTCCTCTCAGCTTATGAGAATTCTAACACTATAAAGAGAGGACAAAGAGATGCAGTGACCAATAGATCATGGACAAGAGCTTTCATCCAGGTGACAAGGTGCTCTTGTACAATTCACGACTCAAGTTGTTTCTTAAGAAACTGAAGAGTAGATGAATAGGTCCATTTGTAGTGATCTGATAAGGTCGGTTTAGACCTTATATTCCTGACTATATTGGATGGTATTCGGTAATGTCTAGTGTTGTTTTTTGTTGTTTCGTTGCATGTTCATGTGTGTTTTATGCTTTTTGTTCTTTGGGTTGGTTTTACGTGTTTTTCTTAATTTTAGTTGAATATTGTATATAGCTCGGGGAGCATTTGAGGCTCCCGTATTTATACATGTTTAGAACTCCTATATACTGGTATGTTTATGTGTTTTATTTGTCTACGCAAGGCAGGTATCGGGAGCTGGTATGCGGAAGACAGATGTGGGAGCATTAGAAAGGAAAAGTGTTGGGAAAGGGCCTGTCAAGTCATGGCATCACCCTATCATGTTGTGGCAGTGAAATTTCGAGGAGAAAGAAGGCTGAAGAAGGGACCAGATGAGAAATGGCCTATCACGTCGTGGCATGCATGTAATACAACGTGGCAGGCCAAATTCGAAAATAGGCAGAATAAAATCGAGGAGCTAAAGAAGATAGCTAGCCACGTCGTGGCAGACAAGTAATATGACGTGGCACGCCAAAATCGAACTGTGGTAGAATCTCATCGAAGTTGAAGAATTTTTGTTTTCCACGTCGTAGCGGTCCTGTGCCACGACGTGGCACTATCGAATTTTTATAGAACTTTTTAGGGTTTTTATTATTTCATTTTCTTTTATTTTGGAACATATATAAGAGCTGGAGAAAGCTCTATTTTTTTATCTTTTCATCATTCAATCAAGCTAAGAGCCCTAGCTAGGCCTTACTTCATCTTTGTACTCTGATTTCGGATCGATTAATCGAAAGAGTCTACTTGGAACATTCAACTTTTACGGTTTGTTGGTTGCTATTCGTGAGTTAACTTTCCTATAGAGATTCACATTTACCCCTTGTACAGCCAAAGCTGGAGTCAACTGATTCAATAACGAGTTTGGAATAAGAATTTTCTTTTCTTAATCTTTGTCTTTAATACGTGTTGTGATCCACTTAGATATTATATATGATTGTATGCTTATTTCTTTCTTCCACACTTATTAATTGAACTTGCAGGAGAAGTTAGAGTTTTGATTGTTAGTCGGTTGATTTTCATGAATGCGTGATTGATAGCTTCGTAATCTTGTTTATTTATTTTATTCATATTTGCTATGCAATCCATCTTGACAACTGGAAAACTAGGAG
>CAOJCR011923295.1:0-14539 GCA_948330485.1 Euphorbia neoarborescens | reverse complement strand
CTCGATCCCCCAGGCCTTTTTCACTTGCCTGTCACAGGGAAAAAAAACTTATTTTTCCATTAATATTTATAAATTAATATGAGAAGAATATAATTCTATTAAAAATATTCCATTTATAAAATTATTAATAGCTTCAATAAGTGTCATATTATTCAAATTCAAAGTCTGATTATAAATTCTAGACACAAATTACTTTTTTCTTGTTAGGGGCTCGATTCCCCGAGCCTTTTTCACTTGCCTCACAAGAAGAAAAAAAACACCACATATTTACCACAATTCATCTCCTTTTTCCTACAAAAGTAATGACATTACTATAACCTTTTTTTTTTTTTTAAAAAAAACAACCATAACTCAAATACAAGGCAATTTTTTGCAGGTACAACAAACATTGCAATAAAGAAGCAAACATCCATCCTCATAAGCCAAGCAAACACATAACAACAGGCATTAGGCAACCTGAATTTAAGTTCAAAGCCACTGAAAGCAAGCAAGGGGGCAGTCTTCCAACTTCAGCTGTCACATTTGACGTAACTAGTCAGCAGTCCAACTCTGCTCAACAATTTCACGTACTCTTTTATTGTATTCACGTTTGTTCTCACTAAACATCCGTGCAGCTTCTGAATTTGCTGGCGAGTTTGGATTTGGGTCACACAGCAATGACTACAGAAATTCAAATATATATAGTTTAGATTGAACTCATAAGATTCTAGACGAGTTTGTACTCATGTGTAGAGGTCTACAATACAAACTGTAAAGTGCAAACTGATAACAAAGAGACAAAGGAGTCAGACAAATTTTCAAGTATCTAATTACTATGAATTTTGTACCTGAATTGATGTGAGTATGGCAGCAACATCATAAATTGGACTCCACTGATTCTGCAGGATATCCAAACAAATGGAACCATCTGCATAAACTGAAGAAAGGGTAAAGCAAAAATATTAACTTACAACAGAAATCAAAGTGGTTAAACAATAACAGAGGTTTGTTTAGATTCCCGATCAACTAAAAGTTGGCCATAAACAATCAACTAAGGGAAAAGATACCAAGAGAAATGGGCAAGGAAAAAAAAAAAGATTAAGATTAAGATAAAGATTACTCATTGCTGAAATAGCTTTTATTTTTTGCTCTTCATAAAAAATATTGGGCATTATCTCAGTTGCATAAACTCTTTGTATAACGGAACTCAGACCTTGATAGCAAAGCTTTCTTGGAAGATAGAAAGTAAAAGAAAAAATACAAGATTCCATAAACCAAAGACACAATACTGAAGCATTTCATAAACACGTCAAAATGAAAATGGAAAATGAACAAGCGTGTACTCCCAGAGGGTCCAATAAGACAAGGGCAGGAATAGAGGAAAAAACTAGCACATGAAATATGCCTAGTAAAATCAATATAAAATTCATTGTGCATCACAACTTTCAGAAATTCGCAAGCATACATCATGCAAATAAGAAGAAATATCTGGGAAAATAAGCAAAAGATAATTCGAACTTACTGTTTGGATGGAACATTCTAGAAACAAAACGCACTGTTGGGGGCTTATTCGGATAATCTTCTGTAAACTGAAGTGTCAGCTTAAACGTACCTGTCATGACTCAAAGACAAACACAAATGACAAACTAAACACAAGAGAAGTTTAAGCTGCACATAATAGTTAATCTCATACAAAGATCATGTAAGTTTTGAATTCATAACAAACTATCAGATTAGATTTGCTGACACATACTATTAGGTTCAACCGAAAAGTACATAATAGGCATCCTGTATTACATTCACTTACTCTCTGTACTCTACTCGACACAAAGAAGAATGGCAATAATGACTAAAAATAGAGTATCAATCAATGTTTTTGTTCGCTTCAATATATAATGAAATTATGAAAGTAAAATGGCAGTCCATACAAATCTATAAAAGGATATATGTTTTAGGCATGAGATTAGATACGCAGCGGAACCACACTAGTTAACATCATATAAAGATCCTTTAATATTCAAATTTATGACAAACTCTCATATTAAAAATGCTTTAGATACAATTAGGTTGATTCAAAGAAGAGTATTCGGCATACTGTATGACATTCACTAACAGTATGCTCTCCTTCAGGATTTTGAAAAACAATCAACCAATGTTCTTATTTGCTTCAATATATTATGAAATTATAGAAGTAAATGACAATCCAAATAAATCTAAAAAAGGTAGTATGTTATGGGCATGGGATTACATATGCAATGGAACCACAGTAGTTAGGGCCAGTTTGGGATTGCTGTCGCACTACTGTCAGTCTGCTTCTCCAAAAAGTACTATTGGAAAAATAGATTCAAACAGTGTGATATCAATCCCAAACTAACTCTAATTAAAACATTTTTGTGATAGTTTTCCACAGCCTCAAAACTACCGCTTTTTCAAGAAGTATGTATATACCAGCTTTTCCCAAAAGCAGCTTTTGGGGCTGCGGAAAGTAGCCCCAAAGTGGCCCTTAATTGCATACAAAGATCCTGTAAGATTCAAACTGATGAAAAGTTCACAGATTAAAATTGCTGGCCTATACAATTATGTGGATTCAAAGAAGAGAATATCCAGCATGCGACATTCCCTAACACTTGTGCTCTCCTTGACACAACAAAGAATGGCAACAAGGACTTTGAGAAAGACAATTAATCAATGTCCTTGCCTGCTTCAATATATAATGAAATTCTAAAAGAAAACAAAAGTCTAATAAATCTATAAAAGGTTATATGTTATTACGTAATGGACATAACGCGGAACCAATACAACACCTAACCAGATATATAGTATAAAAGAGGAATGCATTAGCATACCAATACTCGGAACTCATATCACAATTACACACCTAGCAAAATCATTACATGTAAGGTAGATATTGATTTGGAAGTTATTAAAATGGTTTAATAGAAGACTAGGTCAGCACCAAGTCAGCTGGATACTATATCATAAAATTAAACAAAATATGTCCAAAGACATTTGTATATTACAAGGGCACGCACATTCTTCACGGAGTGTACTTTTATGCATCCAAAATTATACATGAAAGCAATTAAATTTTATCATCGTACAAGGAAGAAGATGATTAGTGTTAAAAACTTTAGATCCTAATTTGTATTTGTCTTCTTGTTGAGAGTCCTAACTAACTAGTTTACTTTTCTATTATTTCTTGAATAGGTTTATTTAGGAATAACAACTAGTTTATTTTTGAAATAGTTATTTAGAAGTTTGCTTTCCTAGTTATGGTAGGATTATTTCCTATGATGAGTGCTTGTAAACTTATTTATAGGCTGCTGCCATTTAATCATAAAGCAAAGCAAGTAATATTTCAGAAAACAATTTGAGTTTTGAAGTTCTTTCTAATGAGCTTTAGAGATCATGGAGTTCCCTCTTAACAACAAACCAATTCTGCTAGACCCATAACTTGATCTATGCTTGGGACCATAACATTTTGGTTCTAAGGCAAACACAATGAGTGATGATATGCGGACTATAATACAAGAGGAACGTTTGTTCACAAATTCAAAATTATCTTCCATGGAACAATGATTGGACGAAAAATTTGCACAATTATAAGATCAGTTATCGCAAATCATATTTAGCACCAACAAAATCTCAAAAGGAAAAAGAAGTGACTCAAGCAGCACTAACTGAACCACTACTGGAAACATGGTATACGAAATCACCCCCCATTGTTCCCCAATATATAACATTAGAATTCCCAATTTGGGGTCATCAGAGTAGCAATATTATGAAAATCAATGAACTACTGAAGCAAAAAAGGTGGGTCTTGTTGGTTTTCACCTTTTGGGAGAAGCACACTTGTGGAATTCCAATTGAAGAAGACTAAGGGATCCAGACATGGGAACATTTCCTAAAGTTATGTTCCCAATGGTTCAAACCATAGTAGTTAAAGGCGCAAGGCATTGAGCCTCGCCTCAAGGTGTGGCACACACGATTTGTACGCACGGCGCACAATTTAAAAAAAAAAATAAAAACAACAGAAATAGAATTAAATATGTAAAATGCAATAAAATCTAAAAATTAAAATCCATAAATCCAAACTAGTAACTACTAAATTACTTAATTACCAACTAAAAAATAAAACTTAATCACTACTATCATCATCATATTGGATTTCTTCCTCCACCTCGTCTCATCATCTTCACCATCATCGATATATTCTTCTTCTTCTTCTTCTTCTTCTTCTTCTTCAAACCCGCTCTCATAAACCATTGACATTGAAACTCTCCAACACTGTTAGATGATTCTTTGACCTTTCCCTTTGCCTTAGCACTTAACCAACAGCGTTTCTTTCTACCCTCTTAGTACTACCCTCTTAGTAGAGTAAGCATATGGAAGCAAGCAGTTTACATTTGGCTGCTTATTATTTTATTTAATTTGTTTTAGGTTTTATTTTATTGTTTTTTTAAGTAGGATTGAGATTTAATTATTAGAAAATGAAGGTTGAGATTAAAAGTTAAAAGAAAAACCCTACCAAAATATACACAATGCGCGACATGGAGCACCTTGCTTCACGGTGCCCAGGTGCAGAAAGGTACGCCTGGGTGCTAGCCATGGGGACGGGCCTCGCAATGGAGGTGGCAAGGCGTCGTCCCCTGCACCTTGACTAATATGTTACAAACCACCTAAATATAGAACCCAATTATAAAGATATCCACCCTTCGGCAAACAGGAACCGTAGAGTTCTATCAAAGAACATTTCAAGATTAGTTCGTGTAGATGTACCAAAAAATTTGGGTTATTCATCACAAGGTTGTGTGATTCAATCAAACTGGATGTCCATATTCCTTCTCTTATCCAATGGTCTTAGTAAACAAGGTTGACTATTCCTAGATGATCTTGATGACAAAACATATCATGCGTTTGATGTTTCTTACCTTAAGAAACATATATGCAAAGCACAAGCCATAGCTCGTTAATTCAATTTTGCACTTGATGCCATACATTCTTCACGGAGAGTGTATTGTTATGTACCCAAAATATACATGAAAGCAATTAAATTTCACCATTGTACAAGGAAGAAATTGATTAGCGTTTAAAAGTTTAGAATCCTAATTAGTACGTCTCTTCTTATTTAGAATCTTAATGAGTTTATTATTATGTTATTTCTTTAGTAGTTTTATTTCGGAATAATAATTAGTTTATTTATGTAATAGTCACTTGGGAGCTTGCTTTCCTAGTTATGGTAGGATTATTTCCTACAACGAGTCTGCTTGTAATCTTATTTCTAGGTTTCTGCCATTCAATAAAAATTTAGTAATATTTCCAACAACAAAAAAAGTATGAGGTTTAGAGTTCTTTCTAACGAGATCTCTCTAAACGAGCTCCTAAGAAGATAAAATCTTTAAAAACAGAGGTGGGGAACCAAAAAAAAAAGTGTCAAACTGTTGTTTGACAGCGACCAGTAAAAAAAGTCATACAGAAGAATTCAATTTACCTCCATCCCAAGGAGTATCATCAGGTCTGCAATTCAGAAAAAAATAGGGCATAAGTGCAACAATAAATGAAGTATATGATACTATTAAATGGGGAAAGAAAATAACTATACACAACAAATATCACATTTGATATTTAGCTCACCCAAATATTACAGCATTCCACAACATAATGTTGTTGTTTTGAGGTGCACCACTAATTCCAGCAGGAGGATCCTGTTGCAACCTCTTAAAATCCCTCATCAGTCTCTTCCTTGCTGGTGTTGACATCCTCACCGCCTGTAAATTCAATGAAAGAAAGAGTTGAGAAAAAAGCAGAATAAACAAATAGAGAATGACGATAGTTTCTCAGAATAAACAAGCAGAACATCATAGAGTCCATTTTTTTAATTTAAAGCAGAAGCAGGGATAAAAATCAGCAAAAGCTCATGGTCATTTTCAAATCCATGAAGAACCCAGCCTCCATAGAAAGTTCAACAGGATAACATCAAGATACAAAACATAAAATACAGTATGCATACCAGTGATGATGATTTCTCAACCACAAAAACTGTTAGTGATGATTATTTCTCAGAAAACTGATTTGTTTTATTCTCTGAACTTAATGAGGAATTATATAGATCAAAGAATTTAGATAATTAACTTACAGGCTCGGATAATTGAAATAACTACTAGATAATGATGATCCCTGACTACTACCAAGGAGTAATCCCTAACTCCCACCATGAAAACAAAACCCTAGATCCAAAAAGCGAAATTCCCAATCAACCAAAAGGATCAAGTATGAACTCAAATCCTCAAGAGAATAGATATTAGGTTATCCTCCGATGCAACACCCAAACAACTAGTCCCTCTTAAAAACGCAAAATTGAGCAACAAACAAAAGCAAAAAGTAAATCAAAATAAAAGCAGTATAAAAGAAGAAAGAAGGAAGAATAAACACTTACTCGTAAGGAAACGCGGCGAGAATCTGAGATTCTAGGAAACTAAAAACACCTTAAACCCTAAACAAACAATCGGGAAACGAACAGCAAAGTCTGATATGAGAAAGAAGTCACATAACGATCAGAGAAAGCAGATAGAGGGATATTCTTCCTAGGGATATAAACGGGGCGGAGAATCCCCGTCCCCGCCGGGGATCCGCTCCGACGGGGACTGGGATTCCCCGATTAGCATTTCCGCTGGGTGGGGATAGGAAATATTTTGTTCCCGTTTAGTAAACGGGGATGGGGATAGGGACAACTCCCCGCACCGTAGGGACCCGTCCCCTTCCCCGATTCCCCATTTATCCATTCCCTATTTATATCCCCGTTAAATTTTTCGTTTCCCTGTATATATAATAAAAATATAAAATAATAATATCATTTTTCTTGATTAAAAAAAATATTATTTTTAAAATAGTTAAATTGAAGTACTGTCGGTGGGTTTTTGTTTTCATCTTACAAATTGTTAAGATGATTTGATTTTGGTTTTTTTTTTTAATATTGTTTTATTAGGTTTGAAATTCGCATAAACGGCGTACGTTGAAGAATGATGGAAAACAATCTTTGAAATGTTCAAATTTTATATGTTTCATTACTTATTTTTTGTTGTTTGGATTTAGTTGAAATTATTTGGATTTGAATGTTCTAATTTATATTTTTTATTATGTATTTTTTTATTTAATTTAATTATCTATTGTATTATTTTTATGCATAATTTTCTGTGGGGATTTTTCCACGCGGGGAATCAAATCCCCGCCAAAAGAAGATAATTGGGAAAAAAGTCCCTACATTAATGGGGATGGAGAATCCCTGCAGGGAACCCGATTTCCCGCGGGGACGGGGACAGAAAATTCCTCGTTTGCTAAACAGGAATAGAGACGGAGATTTTCCGATTAGGCGGGAACGAGGATGGGGAGTCCATTCCCCGCTCCGTGGGACCTCATTTACATCCCCAATTCTTCCTAATTGAAAGAACAATCAGAAAAGAGAAACAAAGCTTGGGTGGTTCAGGTCAAATATACGTTTTTTTCTCTTTCTATTTTGTATGGAACTTATCATACACATCGATTGTAATTTTTCTTTTTCTTTTTCTACATTTATGCATTTTGTAAAAGTGAATTGTCAAACTAAGGTTGTCCATACCAGAATTCACAATTCCTCCATTTATATTTTAAATAAAAAATTTATTTTTATTTCATTGAATAAAAAAAAATTAATTTCATCTCAGTTTCTAACATAAAATGAATTCTCACAAAAATCTATGATACTCTTATTATTTTTTATCATATTTTATTATTTGTTTATTAAAATATATATAATTATATATTATGATGACAATCAGTAACATTTTATACTCAGAGTTAACATCATGTTCGATATTGCCGAATGATGTCAGAGTCAGAGGGCGGATCTCAAAGACAAGAGCCGGATCTCATGGTCAAAGACCGGATCTCAGAGTCAAAGATCGGATCTCAGAAATAAAGACTGGATCTGAAGACCACAGACCGGATCTAAAGACTAAAGACCGGATGAGGTCATTAAATAAAATGGCTTATTCACCCTTATGGGGGGATGCTGATTTGGTAACAGAATCATGTCACGCTCTAAAGTTGTCCCCCATTGGGAGACAATGGAATATTCTAAAACAGAATTCAGTTGTAAAATAGCTTATATAAAGTGCTCTCATTTCATGTAAATGGGTACGTTTTCTCTACTAATCATCTCTGATTACACCTTTTCTAAAATCTTCCAAAAACTTTTAAGCTGACTTAAGCAGTGGAGAGTCTCCAAATCGGACCATCGATGTCTTTTCAGTTCCTTTTCATGATGTCCAGACAGACGACGGTGACTATTCTAGTTGGAGAAGAAGCATATTTCGATAGAAATATCATTGCTACGGTGAAGCTGTGGTTCAGAAAATCATGGCTGCAAACTCAACATATGGTTCAGATCTGATTGCTTATGGTGCAACAAACACTCAGGGTTTGAATAGTCTTAGCTCAGGCAACCTAACAAGCCTGGAGCCAGGACTCATCACGGTGGAGCAGATAATCCAATCTTATGAAACATCTCAGTAACATGCTACGATTCTACACTAAGCGATGGTTAGAGACTCATCCATGGCTGGGACAGTAGTCGCTGAAGAAATACTAGTCAGGCTAGTTAATATGACTGGTGGTTCCAAAGAAGGTAGCATCAATAGATCCTTGTTTCAGACGCCAGCACCTATGGTAGCAGGAGGAAGCCAAGGCCACCCAGGCTACGGGCAGAGGGCCTTACCACCACCACCAACAGGTGCTCAATCAAACTATCTTTCGGCAGTTGTAGGAGGATGGAATCCACAAATACCCATTCCATGGATTCAAACTACCCAATATGCGTCGCAGCATGTTTCAGCACCGTCAATCTCCAATAAGCCATTTCAGGGACATTTCCCTTGCCAAGTATGTTATCATGTCCCCTCTTAAGGCATGGGCTATGCATACCCGGGCATAGCCCCCTGGATAAAAACACTTATGTAGAACTAGCAAACAACTTGATCTCTAGAGAACCGAGAAAAATTTTCTTTGAATGGCTCAAGTCAGGCTTGAGCAAATTGGCAGTCTCCTTTTAGGCTCCAAAAGTTGACATAGGGGGCTCCCATTGTCAAAGAGAATTTTAGATGCTGAGTACGATAAAAAATTGAAGATCCCAACATTACCTCAGTTCAGTGGGAAGACAGACCCTCTCATCCATGTTAAAAATTATGCCAGTATAATGAACATAGCTAATACTGATAAAATTTTGATATGTAAGATGTTTTCATTGTCTCTAGATGGTCAGGCGCACTATTGGTATGATGGGTTATCACCCGGGTCAATCGACAGCTGGGAAGAGCTTAAAAAGCAGTTTATAGCAAAGTTCGTAGGGTCTATTCCGGCTACAACTGCTACACAGGTGCTCAATGATATTGTCCAGAGACCGAGTGAGTCACTTAAAGACTATGTCATCCAGTTTAATGATGGATGTGTGCGCATCAAAACCTAGAGTCCAAATATTGCCTGTGAGGCCTTGATGAAGAACACCGCAAGCAACAGGTTATGTCAACAACTAGCCTCTCAAAAACCGAACAACCAGGTCCAGCTGATGACCATTTGTAAAGACTGCGTAGAGGTAGATGAAGCCCAGAATATTTGAAGAAACAACGATCTAGGATCCGGAGACCGGGACAAAGGTAGATTCAGAAGAGAGGGCAAAGTTCAAGATAGAGACCGGGACAGAAGAAGAGACTTTTCCAGAGATAACCAGAGAGGATGCAGTTCACTCCATTGAATGCATTCCTTAGTGAGGTCTTGGTAGCTGTCATGGATAAGGGTCTAAACAAAGAGATCACCTATCCTGAAACAAATAATGGCCAAACTCTGGGTAAAGCAAAGGATGCATATTGTCGATTTCACATAGCTAAGGGGCATCACATAGATGATTGCAGAACCCTAATAGAAGAAATTGAGAAGATTATCAGAAGAGGCAAGTTGACTAAGCTTGTTGATCATAAAGAAGATAAGGAGGAGATAGATACTGAAAGGGTTGACGATAGACTGGCAAGAAATAAAGAGCAAGAACGTCCCAACCGAAGACAAGAAATGGGTGTCATCATGATGAGCAATGGGTGTCATCATGATGAGCAATGGGTGTCATCATGATGATAGTCAGAGGATCGAGTGCTGAGCCAAGAGCGAAAAAGCCTAAATAACCCCTATAAAATCGAAAGGTTCTACTGACCTAAATGAATCATTTGCAAAAATTACTAACGTGGGTCCAGATCATACGGATGCATTGATGATTGAAGTGGAGTTGTAGCAGTACACAGTACAAAGAGTACAGGTAGATACGAGGAGTGCTGTCAACCTGATTAACAAGTATGCAATCAACAAATTAAAGATTGCCAAAGAGAGAATACAACCAGCGTACACCCCTATTATCAGTCTTGGAGGTATTCCTATCCTATTAATAGGACAGCTCCCACTGAAGATAAAGAGGGGGGATGAGCAATGCATATACAAGTCAGAGGAGTTGTTCCTGATCATTGATGTAAAGTTTGCCTACAATGTTATCTTAGGAAGGTCATTCCTGGTGGAATCTGAAGTGGTCATATAATGAAGACATTTGGCATTGCCAATCCCTACCTCAAAAGGGATTGCAATATGCCGAGGAAATCAGTAGGCAGCCCAGAAAACATATTTGGCTTCATTAAAAAATGATGAAGAAACTAAAGAAGAATAGGAGGAAGGCCAGTCGAATACCACTGAACCGGTTGATGAAATAGAGACTCTGGCAATAGCAGAAGGAAAGTTCATAAACATCTACAAGAAGCTCGATGAAGATGTGAAGACATCAATCCTGGAGGTGTTGAAAACCGATTGCTTGGAAAATAAAGGACCTGGAGGGAGTTTCGATAGAGATAATAAGCCATAGCCTCAATGTGGATCCAGAGGAAAGAGCAATAGTACAGAAGAAGAGAAGACATGCACAAGACAGCAAAAAAGCCATTGAGAAAGAAGTAGCAGAGTGCTAAAAGACGAGCACATTCGGTCGTTCCATTATACAAATTGGCTAGCTAACGTGATTTTAGTTAAAAAGCCTATTGGAACATATCGGATGCCGAGTATTGATCAGCTCATGGATGCCACTGCCAGGCACAGGATAAAATCAGTGCTAGATGCAAAGGCCTGATATCATCAGATATCCATGAACCTAGATGATGAGATTAAGATCTCCTTCATCACATATGAAGGCACATACTATTACACCAAAATGCCGTTCAGACTCAAGAACATCAAAGCAACCTACCAGAGGCTGGTGAACGAGATGTTTAAAAAGCAAATCGGCAGGATCATGGAAGTTTATGTGGATGATATGGTGGTCAAAAGCAAATCAGAAGCGGATCACCCACAGCATATCATGGAAGTATTCAAATCCTATAGGATTACAAGCTCAAACTCAACCTAGAGAAATGCATCTTTGGTGTCAGAGGAGGAAAGTTTCTGGGGTTTATGATTTCACATCAAGGGATTGAGGCTAATCCGGCCAAAATCCAAGCTATTCTAAACATGGCCCCTCCAAAGAGCTTAAATGAACTTCAAAGGCTTAATAGGCAGATTATTGCCCTGGGGAGGTTTATTTCTTTCTTGATACGAAGATGTTTGCCTTTTTACAAGGCTATTTAAAAGAAACCCGGGTTTAAATAGGATGATGATTGTCAAAAAGCATTTGAGAACCTAAAAGGATTCCTGGCCTCTACTCCCCTGCTCAGCAAGCCAGAAGAAGGAGAAAATTTGTTCATATACTTGGCAGCTACTGATGAGGCTATAGGAGCTGTTCTGATCCGAGAAGAAGGAACTCAACAGTATCCCATATATTACATCAATAAAGTACTAAAAGATGTGGAGGTCAAGTACCCCCGAATTGAAAATTTTGCATTAACCTTGATATTTGCTGCAGCTCGGCTTCGGTCATATTTTCAGGCTCATACAATTGTGGTAAGAACAAACTTACCACTAAGAAAAGTCTTATAAAGACCGAACACAACTGGAAGGTTAGCCAAATGGGCCATAAAACTGGGAGAATTTGACATCCAGTTTGAGCCCCGGACTTCAATTAAAGCTTAAGTTCTTACTGATTTCGTCGTAGATTTTACTGGATTAGCACCAGAACCAACAATTCGATCAGAATGTTGGGAGGTCTCTATGGATAGGGCCTCACTAGTGGAAGGACCTGACATTGGCATTGTCATAAGGGGACCTAGTAAACTTCACTTTCAATATGTAGTGAAACTTGATTTTTTCGTAACTAACAATGTTGCAGAATAAGAAGCCTTAATTAAAGGCTTAGATTTGATACGGGAGATTAGTCCTAATCGAGTAGTGATCTAGAGTGACTGAACGATGGTGACAGGAAAGATTAATAAAAGCTTCTAAGTGAAGGACGAATCCATAGGGAAATACCTGAGCAAGGTAAAAATTTTATTGAATGAGCTAGAGTCTAAGGGAATATAATGGCAGAATGAAAACATTCTGAGGGAGCAGAATAAAGAGGTAGACTGACTGGCCAAGGCAGCAACACATCCGAGAGACTGGCAATTGTTAACTTGTCCATTTGAAAGATAAGCAAAGCCTTGTGTTAAAGAAGAAGATACTTTACTAACTAAAGAAGGTGAGAAAGATTGGAGAGCTCCCATCTCCTCATACCTGAGACATGGGAGTTACCGGAGGATTCCATACAAGCTGGTCAAATCATTAGAAAGGCGGCAAGTGATGTGCATTTAGCGTGATATAAATTTATACAATTTAGGTATAGATGATAAACACTCAACTACAGAGCAGTGTACCCCGTCATTGTCAAGTAATAAATCTGGTCTTAAGAAGTCCAGGTAACGATCCTACAGAGAAAAATATTTCTACGTAACCTAATCTAGGGTTTCAGCATGTTATAGGCGGTTCAATATGTTATGAATTTAAACTAAGTTAAACTACTCCTACTCCTAACTACGATCAATTGTCAATTCATCTTTCATAAACGGAATTAATGGGAAAATCAATTGATGTTTTACCTACCTATGAATATAAACGGTGATAAAAACTTATTAACCTTTCAAACAATCAAGTAATTAAAGCAATGCAAGTCTCCAGATTAATATTAATGCATGAATCCAATAGTTACTCCTACTTTATGAAGTTCCTAGGGTAAGGTTATCCGAACGGCCCACCTAGTTCTATGAATCAGAAACTAAGTACGCTTAAGTTCCGCAGGGTTGTCAATCCTCCCGATTTTCCAGTTGTCAGGCTGGATCGCGTAATAGATATGAATCAAATTGATATTCAAGTTTACGAGGCTATCGAAATTAGATGCATAACAATTAATCGAA
The DNA here is from genome assembly GCA_948330485.1 of Euphorbia neoarborescens. NCBI lineage: Eukaryota > Viridiplantae > Streptophyta > Magnoliopsida > Malpighiales > Euphorbiaceae > Euphorbia > Euphorbia neoarborescens. Next base: position 1,184 of record CAOJCR011923295.1, on the reverse strand, counting down.
TCTCAAACACAAACCCTAATTCTCAATTGCAAAATCGAATCAATAAGCATGGAAGAAAAATAATGAATACAATCACAAAGCAATGCCTAAGCGGATCACAACAAGTATTAAAGATGAAGATTGACAAAATAGAATTTTTATTCAAACTCGTTATTGAATCGGTGGACTCCGGTTTTGGCGATACTACGTGCAAAGGTGAACCTCTATAAGAAAACTCGATCTTCAAGAGAGAATAATCTGTAAAAGGGGAAGGTTCCAAGTAAACTCTATCAATTGAATAAAATCCCAAATTCGAATACAAAACAAAATAAAAAAAACCTAGCTAGGGTTCTTAGCTCTAAATGAATGACAAAAGATACATAAAAATACATTCTCCAGCTCTATATATATGTCCCCAACCAAAAGAAATCGAAATAAAGCAAAATTCTTCAATTTTTCAGCATTCAGAGTCATGTCACATCATGACACATAATGCGTCATGTCATGACAAGATATTCTTCTTTTCTCTGCGAAAACATTTTGAAACTTAGCATTTTTGGCCTGTCACGTTGTGACACATGGTTGGAGTGTCGTGACAGGCTATTTTCACACTTTTCCAGCAGCTTGCTCTATTCTAATAGACTGCGCACTCTCTCTTGTTTTATCCATAACGTTTACGTCCAATGTCCAAATTAGATGATTCAAGATCCTTTGCAAAGCTAAAAGAATTATCTACAATATTGTCTCTAATAAGAATCGTCAAATTCGGTCCCTAACGGTCTTGAAATTTGATCCAAAGTTGATGGATACATGCTGTGCTATGCTTTTCTCTAGCAAAATCAACTTCCTTTCTCGGACTCCCGTGCTCCGCTTTCCATCTCCGACCCTAAAACCTGTCTCTCAAAGATATAAAACAAATTAAAGCACCAATATAAAGTGGTCTAAATAAATATAAACACGATAATCCCCAAAACAGAGTCAATTTATGTACAATATCGCCTAAAACTAATAAAAACTATCAAAACTAATCAAATGAGTGAAACACATAAAACACAATAAAACACGAAATAAAACACATGAAAACCAACACAAATATCACCAAATGATACAAATCATAGCCAATAATATAAGATCCAAACCGACCTTATCAGCTTGATAAAGGGTATGATCTTAGGGGAGTGTGTTGGTTTGAGTTGGGTTTCTTA
>CAOJCR011922715.1:0-11741 GCA_948330485.1 Euphorbia neoarborescens | reverse complement strand
AGTCCTCTTAAAGAGCTAATCCAATCTTTTATCACTATGTATCAAGGCCAAAACTCGGTCACGATGAGCTCAAGCTGCCTGGCCTCATGTTGAAGATTAACATAGACAAGTGTTAAATGATGTGCATACACATACATGCATTCAAACATACATGCATATGCATCTCATGTTATCATATGTATCTGTGCATCTCTTTTTATCATCGATCAAAGGGGAAAAAATTTTTGTTTCAACATTATCGATCGTGTGATAAAAACATTAATTCTTTACTCTTATCCAATCTTCTCAAATTTCCTACCACGGACCCATCAAGGACAAGTGCACCTCCATGAAATCCCCAGGGACCAGACCCCATCGGATAAATTGGGATGTCATTCAATCCTCGCACATTCTATATTATACTTCCGACATATAGATTTCTCTAGAATGTATATGCTGTCAAACCTTTTTTTGCGATGCTTATATTTCCCTTAAATGTCTAGTGCGTCCGTCTCATCTTCTGAGTCATAGATTTCTCTTGAATGTCTGTTCCGTCAAACCTTTACTCTTGATGTCTAGATTTCTCTCAAATTTCTAGATGGTCAGGTCCTATAATTTGACTCATATATTTCTCTTGATTTTCTGTGCCATCAAACCTTTACTCTTGATGTCTAGATTTCCCTCGAATGTCTAGAAGGTCAGGTTTCATAATCCGATAGACAAATTTCTCTTGAATATCTGTGCAGTCAATCCTATATTTGCGATGTCTAGATTTCTCTTGAATGTCAAGAGCATTCGTCTCATCTTCTGACTCACAAATTTCTCTTAAGTATCTATGTTGTCAAACCTTTACTCTTGATGTCTAGATTTCCCTCGAATGTCTGGAAGGTTAGATCTCATAATCCAACACACAGATTTCTTTTGAATGTCTGCGCAGTCAATCCTATATTCTTGATGTCTAGATTTCCCTCGAATGTCTAGAAGTCAGCTCTCATAATCTGATTCACAGATTTTTCTTGAATGTCTGTGTAGTCAATCCTATATCTGCGATGTCTAGATTTCCCTTGAATGTCTAAAGCGTCCATCTCATCTTCTGACTCACAGATTTCTCTTGAATCTCTATACCGTCAAACCTTTATTCTTGATGTCTAGATTTCCTTTGAATGTCTAGAATGTCAGGTCTCATATTCCAACTCATAAATTTCTCTTCAATGTCTGTGCTGTCAAACCTTTATTCTTGATGCCTAGGTTTCCCTCGAATATCTAGAATATCAGGTTCATTTTTTGACACATAGATTTCTCTTGAATGTCTATATCATCAATCCCATATCCCTGGCATCTTGATTTCCCTCGAATATCTAGAATGTCAAGTCTCATATTCTGACTCATAGATTTCTCTTGAATGTTTGTGTTGTCATTCCTTTATTTTGGCTATCTAGATTTCCCATGAATGTCTAGAACGTCAGTTTCATATTCCGACATATAGATTTCTCTTGAATGTTTATGTCGTCAATCATATATCCCCTGCGTCTAGATTTCCCTCGAATATCTAGAATGTCAAGTCTTATATCCCGACTCACAGATTTCCATATAATGTTTGTGTCGTCATTCCTTTATTCCCAGCATCTAGATTTCTCTCGAATTTCTAGAATGTCCCACATAGGATACAATTTGTATAAAGAATCTTCCCTCCATATATCATTTTGTAATCTCAAATTTCCTGTCATACTTTCACCATTAATTAAAGGGGTAAAATTTTTTGTTTCCAAAACAATTGATTAAGTGATGAAAGCATTACTTCATACCATATCACTGTATGCACGCTTATTTGAAAGACAAGTCTAGGGGCAGATATTGCATTAAATCTCTGTGTTCCTACAAACCACCATACCTTTAAGAAGACCTCACGATCACAAGGCCGAAGAATCGGTGTACAGGGTACACCTCTAGGTTCAAGACAAACCATGTAGAAACTACTATGCGATTAGGGCAATCTGCGCTGAAGCAACTCTGAGTCTTCAAAGATACTCCCTAGTGGATCAAACCTCAACGACTCACCTTTTAGGTAAGTGTTCCCTACACTCACTATCTTGTTCCTGCATTCACATAATGAATCCAGACACACGAGGGGCAACTGTGACCATGAGATATTTACCCTAGAGCGATGATAAAATCGGCACACATCGATACTTTTTTTTGCTATCATATTCACTTAAGTTAGTCGAGAAAAATCCAAGGACTTCGATATCCACATGAAGAAAGACCAAACCAAGTGTTTCTCAAAAAACTTTAATGAGCCGAACATGCACATATTTCTGTGAGCCTAAGGTTCAATTAAGCCCAAGCCCATACCTTAGGCCCATACACACCTCTATGGCCAAAAAACCCAAATAAATATCCCTTTTACACAAAATTTGAAATTTGATTTTTTGGACTAAGAATAAGAAATAAAAGAAAAAGAAAACTGTGGAGATAAAGCCTTCTTTTGGCTCATTAATGAAAAAGAATTCCTTGCATACAAAGGGGTAAACAAAAGGTGAAAGAGAGTCCAAATTCTTGCCACTTTAAGGGAGACCAAGCCTATTTGGTCCAAAAGATCAGATTTCATGGTAGAGGACCACGAAATTGGTAGCAATAATTCAAACAAACTTATGCACTTTTTTCCTCTCTCTTCAACTCACTCACAAGAACCAACTTAGAGACCAAGTTTTCTGCACTTTTGAAAATTTTCAAGCTCCCTCTTTTCCACCATCTTCACTCTTCATCTTCTTCTTCTTATCCTTTTCTTGAACTTCCTAACTCTGTCTTCTCTCCTTCTTCTTCTCCTCACTCATTTTCCTTCCATCTTTACCTTCTTTCATTTCACCCTACAAAGCAACACTCCACCCAAGCAAAAATCTTCCCTTTTTTTTAGAGAAACCATCATAAAACTCATAAACCACTCAAGTAAACTCCAAAAGCAAAGGATTTAAGTAATAAATCTCTTTGCTTTGAGAGTTTTGATCACATATATCAAACTCAGGAAAATATATTTTGGTTCATGAGCCTGATCTTTTGGCGGGAACAACGGAGATGACTCAGACTCACAACTCGTAAAATGCCAACTCATAAACTTGTAGAATACACGGCCTTTAGGTAAACTCTGAGCCCTAAACCCCTATTTTTCCATGTTCATTTTCTCCTTTTTTTCATGCTTGAAAGATGTCTTTGTGTTTTGATACGTAAAGAGTGATAAAGAACCAAAACCAGGAAGTTTGTTTGGGAAATACAAAGTATTTCGGGAAAACAGATGGAAAATAACTAAAAATGCACTTTGAATGACTTATCTTCATGTACTCCTGCTTTTATGGAGTGGGTGAGGGTAAATCGGACTAAAATATGTGTAAATTCAGACTAAAACAGACTAAATCGACTCAAATATGAATATGCATTTTTTTTATTTCAAATCCTTAAAAGTGTGTATTTTTTGTGTTAAAATCGTGTTTGGACCCATAAAAATGGCTAAAATTGAAATCCCAGGTGTCCTGGAGTGTTTTCGTGTTTATGACCAAAGTTTTTAGTTATAGAAAATGAAAAGGGGAGAAAACAATGCTAAAACTCGCCGTGTTTTGGCACAACTCATCGAGTTTCTGTGGAAAGATAGGCAAAACACGTCCAGTTTCTAAACAACATCCCGTGTTTCCCCAGAACATGTCGAGTTTTCAGAACTCGCTGGAGTATTACCTTTCTATGAGTCTAGGCCAAATTTTAGCCTCAGAACTCGCAGAGTTGTGTTAAAACTCACCGAGTTCTGGAACTGTAGCTACGCGCACAGATATTAAAAAATACAATATCTCACTCGTCTCTTATTCAAATTATGCGTATAATATACCGTTGAAAAGATATTTTGACATAGAAACTGATAAGATGTCTATCTCATTTCATTTTTAAGCTTAAACACATTGTAATGTGGTTAAGAGGCAAAAGTGATCCAATTTTGGATTTTTACCCAAATAAACAAACTTTTTCAAATAAAAATCATTTAAATCATTCATCTTTGTACATTTTATTTATTCATTTACGTTTTATCCTTTGATGTGAAAAATTTATGCGTGCCAATAAATAGATGTGATTACTTGCATTTGAGACTTAGATTCAATTTTCCAACATGTGTTTTTGCATTTAGAAAACCGTGCCGGAAAGTTGGGGTTAAGGCTGCTAAAATTGTTCAATAAAAGGAATTATTTCCTGGATATTCGACTCATGAAACTCGCATGTTCCATAACTAAAATTGAGCTAAATGAATTTCAAAATAACAAACACCACAATCCCATCCGAAAATAGCCAAAATGTTTTCTGGCCGTCACGAGACCATCTTTCAGCCCAAACAGTTTGACCCAACTAACCGAGTTGGACCAAACGTCCCCCTAAATAAATGACCCTGAGCTATCGTTCCTCTCTGTTCTTTTCACATGTCCATTTCAGGCATGATTGCATGCAATGTGTTTAAATTTAAAGCTTTAATTAGGTATGTTATTATATATGTATATTCTTCAATCCCAATTCAAACAAATGTACCTCAAGTGTAGCTTGTGTGAATGTTTGTAATGGTGTGTATATTTTATTGGTCTCTTTACCACTTTTGTGTATCCGTTCACATTAAACGTAAAAATAAAATCAATTTAGGTGGTTTCTAAATAAAAAATACTCCGTTTTCAAATGTTGTTTATTTCTTAAACGTCTTTTGAAATAGGATGAGTAAAGTCCTTATCTGAACCCGATCTCTGGATCACAGTTTTGGATTTAATCTTTATCTGAGTAATACTGTGAATTAATTTTCAGTAGAGCTTGGAACCGGGTGGCGACTCCAATTATCTTTTTTTAGAGAATGAAGTTCAAATTTCTTTAAAATGTTTTCTTCTCCAAAATTTGGATTTCTTTTAAAATCAAAATCTTAAAGTCCACATTTGTGCACGTATTTAATTACTTAAGGATTTATTTGATTTTCTAAAACCATTTTCTGAACCAAATTCCATTTCTTTTTCATCAAAACTACCAAGCCCGCATTCACATGTGTAATTTGTCTGAAAGATTCCTTTTCTAAAAAACTTAGAATTACTTCTAAGGCGAAAGATATTTTGGAAGGGATTATTTCACTCACTTAGGAATCAATTCTGTTTCAATTTCAATTTCAAAACGACTTTCTTTTCAATAAAAAGGTCGCTCGCTCACAATGGCAACAGCTGAGTTGAAAGAGCAATTGTAAGATCTATTAGATAAAGGTTTCATATGGCCAAGTGTATCTCCTTGGGGTGCTTCAGTGTTATTTATTAAAAAGATGGATGGAGCACTTTGGCTTTGTATCGACTACCACCAGTTGAATAAGGTGACAATCCGCAACAAGTATCCTCTTCCTCGAATTGATGATCTATTTGACCAGTTGCAAGGTACATGTAACTTCTAAAAAATTGATTTACGATTCGGATATAATCAATTGAGAATCAAAAGTGGTGATGTGCCTAAGACAGCCTTCAGAACATGTTATGGTCATTATGAATTTTTGCTAATGCCGTTTGGATTAACCAATACGCCTGTAGCTTTTATAGATCTAATAAATAGGGTGTTTAGGCCGTTCTTAGATCATTTTATGATTGTATTCATTGATGATATTTTGGTGTATTCACGAAGTGAGGAGGAACACAAACACCATTTGAGAATGGTATTGCAAACTTTGAGGGAACATCAACTTGATGCTAAATTCTCTAAATGCGAGTTCTGGTTAGAAAGAGTTGCTTTCTTAGGGCATGTGGTGTCTAAAGAAGGTATTCATGTGGACCCTAAGAAAATAAAAGCCATTACCAATTGGGAGAGACCTACTACAGTGACAAAAATTTAAAGTTTTCTGGGTTTAGCTGGTTACTATAGGAGATTTGTTCTGGATTTCTCCAAAATAGCAGCACCTTTGATCCTGCTAATACAAAAGAATGTTCCTTTTGCATGGACTGAAGCATATGAAAATAGTTTCCAAAGACCGAAAGATTGTTTAACTTTAGCACCAGTACTCGCTCTACCATCCGAATAAGGGGGATTCACTGTATACTGTGATGCTTCTAGGGTTGGTTTGAGTTGTGTTCTAATGCAAAATGATCGAGTTATAGCTTTTTCTTCGAGGCAGCTGAAGAAACATGAACAAATTTATCCAACTCATGATTTGGAGATGGAAGCAATAATCTTTGCATTGAAAATCTAGCGACATTATCTCTATAGAGTGACGTGTGAGATCTATACTGATCACAAAAGCCTTAAATACATATTCCAATAAAGGGATTTGAATTTAAGGCAAAGGCGTTGGATGGAACTCTTGAAGGATTACGATTGTGTTATATTGTATCATCCAGGTAAAGATATTTGTTAGGATGCACTCTTGGCTACTAGTTATGATTAATTTGAATGAGTTTTTTAATATAATTTGTCATTTATTTGGGACAATTTGTTGGTTTATGGTTTCTGTCCCTACACGCACAAATATGAAGAAAAGGGAGCTGAATTTGATGAAATAGGAAGTGAAGCTGAAATCCGGAAGCAACTAAGGACATAATGCTGACTGGAAACTTACCTTGGACCAAGGCTAAGAAAAAGCACGAACTCCAAGCTGGTAGTTCAAACTTGATTCGTTTTGACTTTTAAAACCTTCTCATCGTTATCTACTGAAGAGTTTGAACAGAAAAGAAGTCTCTTTTTTTTATCTGTAACAAACAAGAAGTTGTTAGGGGGAATTAGCTTACTTAAGGAGGTTTTAGATAAGGAAAAGGGGGATCCATTTTTTGGAATTATTATTTATTTTTAGCATCAATTTATTTTTAGGTTTTATTGTTTATATTTTCAAAACTTAATCAGATTTGGAATATTCAAACATGCGTAGCTAAGTCCTCGATTTCAATCAAGGAAGTTTCAAGGGTTTAAATTAATGAGTATTGTGAGATCTTTGCTTATTTAATTCTTTTATTTCCATATTATCTGCATATTTCTCGGATCTTATTCATGTTATTTTTATTCTTGAATGAATTGATCACTTGTTCAAAGTCTAAAAATTACAATCGTTATTCTATTGGATAATAATAATCGATGGGCCATTATTTAATTCGATTGAAGCAAGTAACAATTGAGATTATTCAATTGAATAAAAATTGTGTTTAGGAAAAATTAGGTCGACAACATTAAAATTCCTTATGACATTAACACAATTAAATTAGATTTTATAATCTCAAGTGAAAGTGCAATTGAGTTTCTGAATTAATTTCAATGAGAATTAATTGGCTCAGATTGGGTTTTTCTTGTTCTTAACGCTTTTAATTAATTGAATCTTAGCCGATGAGGTAGGATTATTAATTAAATAGGACTTGGTTATAGCATTGCTTGGTCAAATTAAAATTACGGAAGAACATTCCTAACTGACCTTATTTGGATTGAATTGATTTTCCTTTTTATCAATGATCAATACTCTCTAAAATTCGAACCCGAGAAAACCCTTGGTTGAATTTTTTACCTTAATTGATTTCCGATTTAATTTCAGTTTTTCATCGTGTTCAAAACCACCAGTTTTTTTATTTATTTTGTTTTTAATTCTTTGATCTTGGTTAAAAAAATTAAGTATTTGATCATTCTTAATCCCTTGGGTTCGACGCTTACTTGCTCTACTACAACTTATCATTTCAGTAATAAGGTTATCATTTTGCTGGATTGGACAACCAATAAATTTTTGCACTGTTGCTGGGGATTGTTGAAATTGATTTAATTTCTTTCTTTTTATGACCAGGTCTGATCAATCGGGACCATTAATCTTTGATTTCAAAATAGAGAAAACGGCAAAGAGACTCTGAAAAGAAGCAAGAATGAAAAGAACTGAAGAAACGAAAACCAATTCCAGTAGTGAAGAAACTTCCAGCACAGGAAGTAAGCAGTTCGAAAATCACATAATGGCAGACAGGACTTTGAGATAACTCCATGCACGTCAACCCGATCAATAGCCCCTATGCATTGCCTACCCAAATATGGATGCTCCATTTGAACTAAAATCGGGGCTGATTCATTATCTACCCAAATTCTATGAAATGGAGAGCAAAAATCCGCATAATCATTTAAAAGAATTCCATGCAGTGTGTTCAGGTATGGTTTCACAAGGAATTATGGAAGAACAAGTTAAATTGAGAGCTTTTCCCTTCTCTTTGCAGGATAAAGCTAAAGATTAGTTTTTGAATTTGCCTCCCGAATCCATTGTGACTTGGAATGACATGAACAGAGTGTTCCTTGACAAGTATTTTCCAACTTTAAGAGCATTAAAAATTCATCGGGAGATCAATGGGATCAAATAAAGGGACGATGAGACGCTCCATGATTCTTGGGAGAGATTCGAAAGGTCATGCGCTAGCTGCCCGCAACATGGGATTACTGATCATTTTCTCATTCATTATTTCTATGAGGGGATGCTTAGTATGGACTAGAGAATTATCCATGCTGCTAGTAGAGGGAATCTCATTGATAAAACTCCACAAGCTGCCAGAGAACTAATCAAAGAAATGGCAGCCATTTCCCAATAGTTCAAAAAGCAACAGGACATCCCGAGGAAGGCTTATGAGGTAAATACATCTTCTACAGATGCAAAAATTGATGTGCTAATAGCTCTTCTTCAATGATTGGCTGTAGGATAGGTTACGCAAGTGAAGAACTGCAAAATATGTTCGATGAACGGACACGGATCCTATGAATGCCCCATTTTAGTAGGCGAGGCACCAAAATAGGTCAACGCTATGATGGATATCAAGGGAGTAATCAGCCAAAATATGATCCATTCTCTAACACCTACAATCCAGGATGGCGTGATCATTCGAATTTCAGTTACTGATATCAAAATAACGTGCTTCAGCCCTACGCAACTCCACAATTGCAGTAAGGACCTCCACAATTTCGGTCAATGGATAAAAACCTAGGTAGAATACCTAACTCAAGTGGTCATTTTGTTATAGCTAATTTGTTAAAGTTTCAGGAAGAGAAAATGAAGATAAATGCAAGTGTTCAGTCGAGCCTTCAAAATTTGGAAAAGCAAATGAGCCAAATTTCTACAATTCTAGATGTAATTCAATCACAAGGAAAATTACCCTCATAAATAGAAGCGAATTCGAGATTAAATGTGAGTGCAATTATGCTTCACAATGGAATTAACCCTGCCCAGGGCTAAGCCAGACTCGACAGCAGCCCTAAAAGAAGCTGTACCACCTGAAAAAGAAATTGAAGAACCAACAAGTAACTCACAAAATGGACACACTATGGAGCCACCCAAATAGTTTGTAATCCAACCACTATTTCCAAGCCAATTAGCTAAGTCAAAGAAGGAACGGGAGGAGAAAGATATTTTTGAAATCTTTTGCAAGGTAGAGGCAATATTCCTTTACTCAATGCTATCAAGCATATACCTCGTTATGCGAAGTTTCTTAAAGAGTTATATGCTAACAAAATTAAAAGGGTTGGGTATGAAAAGATAACTATGGGAGAAAATGTGTCTGCTATCCTTCAACGAAAAATGCCTTAAAAGTGTAAGGATAGAGGTATGTTTTTGATTCCTTATCAAATTGGGAACACTAGTATTAAAAGAGTGATGTGTGACTTAGAGGCATCGATTAATGTTATACCCAAATCAATTTATTCCTCTTTAAATGCTAGTCTGCTCAAGAAAAGAGGAGTTATTGTTCAACTTGCTAACCGTTCTATAGTTTATCCTGAAGGTTTGTTGGAAGATATTTTAGTGCAGGTCAATGGTTTGATTTTTTCAGCTGATTTTTATGTTATAGACATGGAGGATAATAATACTTTTGAATCTTCAGAAATTTTATTGAGAAGACCATTTTTTACCACATCTCGTACTAAAATTGATGTTCATAAAGGGGTACTTACTATGGAGTTCAATGGTAAGGTTGTTCAATTTGATGTTTACAATGCTGTGAAATATCCTAGTAAAGTTTCTTCTGTTTGTAGGATAAATGTAATAGAACTAATAGCTCAACAAGTTTTTGAATTGTGTAGGGAAGACAATTTGCAGGAACCGAAATTAGAGCTAGTGGAATTAAGAGATGAAGCCTTTGAAAGTTCAAGGATTTGTAAATTGAAAACCAAGAAAGTTCAAGATCGATTGATCCTTTAAAAACAGTTTCAAGTGAGGCAAAAGGTGTTGCTATTCTATTCACGCTTGAGCCTATTTCCTAGAAAATTTAAATCACAATGGATTGGTCCATTCTTGGTAACCCAAATTTTCAACCATGGAGCTATAGAAATTCAAAGTTTGAAGGACGGATGAGTACAGAAAGTTAATGGTCACCGTTTGAAAACATTCTATAAAAATATTCTGTTTAGGAATGAAGAAGAGATGGAGTTACAGGTCCCTGAAGAAGAATGTTAGGATCGAATAATGTCTGGCCAAAGATGTTAGAGGCACTCTCGGGAAGTAGCCCGACTTTAGCCTGGCCCCAGGCTAATCATTTCGTTTTTACTTTGTTTTAATTTACTTTTGTTTTGTTTAATTAAATAAATGGTCATCTTCTTCCTTATGATTTTCATTCTGGGTTTTTAATCTGATTTTGCAAGCCTCACTATTGCAGATATGGAGTTTCATTTACTTCTGGGCTTCTGGAACATGCTTTGGGGAATTGGGCATAAGTAAGAAAGGAAAAATGACACAAGAGTTAAAGTGGGCCCACTTTAAACATTACTCCTTAACCCTAATTACCCATCTACCTAACCCATAATTCTTATTTTCCCCAAAACGAAAACCTCTCCACGTAAACAAAACCTTAGCCCCAACCCCCTCACTGCTATCAACTTCTCACCACTACTGCTCATCCTGTTGTTATCACCTCACCAACCGAAATCAGCCTCGGGCATCTCCATGACCCGTAAAAATGTAACGATAATTCACCACCGATCCTTCCCTCCCCCAACAGACTTATCTAGAACCCCTTCATCCCCAAAATATGTCAAAAAGATAACGCCACAATAGTCGATTTCCACTTTCTATCTCTTTCGGTTCAAGAGGAAGTTCAACTAGCTCCCGTCAATTAGCCACTACAAAGAAGGAGGAGGACAACATTCAAATTGGAGAGTTCAGTCAACCCAAAATGATCAATTGTTCCCTTTGAAGATGCTCTTATTACTGTTCAACTTCTCAAATGTAAATAATTAAGATTTTGACAATTCTACTGAACCCACACCAACTCTCAGGGCAGTATTCTTCTAATTTTTTCTTTTAATTTATGCCCTGTGCTTTTCTGAAAGTCCTATGCTTTAGGAAAAGCATGATTTTGAGTATGTGGTGGAATTAGGGAGTTGATTGAAATCTTAATTGAGCCAATTTTAGGTTTAATTATTGATTTTAATAAATCTTTTTGCTCAATTTTAGGTTTAGTTGCTGATTTTTGGGTTTTAATTGTTGAATTTGATCAATCTTTTTATCGAATTTAGGTTAAAATAGTTGATTTTGATAACTCTTTTTGGTATAAATCTGCTGGAAATTTTTTATTTGGGTATAAATGGATTCATTCTTGGATTTATTCTTCAATTTGGTGCTGAATTTCGAAAATATTGTGAGCTGAAGGTGTCTTGTTGCATTTTACCCACTGCTCAAGCTTTTGTCATTTGGATTTTGATACTCTAATTAAGACCCTAAAGGAGAATGATTGTTTAGGAACATGTTATTGCTTCTAATTGTTTCTTGGTAAGTCTTGGATTGGGAGAAC
>CAOJCR011919510.1:0-10848 GCA_948330485.1 Euphorbia neoarborescens | reverse complement strand
GCTCTGGTATTAGTTTTCAACTACCGCTAGAGGCGTGTCAAAAGGAGATGAAATATCTCACATTCCCGAGCTATGTTGATGTTCTTACAATGGCTAAGATGGTAGAACATTATGAGATCCTTCCTAAACTACAACAGACAGGGTTCAAGAAGATGTTTACCTCTAACACAAAAGGGGGTAACTCCAGTAGATCTCCTCCTGCTCCAGCACTAGCCAGTAATACTGGGGTAGGGAGATATAATTAAATCCAACAAGTGGTCCAAGCAGCAGACATACTAGCTACATCATCAGATCCTCCAGCCCAGGCTCAGAGGAGAGTGAACCCATGGAGCATATCCTTAGGAAAATTGTTTATCAAGTGCAGAAACACAGGTCTATTGCAAAGCATCAAGCCCTTTGTTCCACCGAATGAGGCATAGAAAGAGAACTTTTATAGTTATCACATGATTGTGGGGCATAGAACTACGAATTGTGTCGGCCTACATAGTGCGATCTCTAGATTACTGAGGAAAGGGAAAATTGAAGAGCCTTTATTAACACAGCCTAGCACACAGGAAAACCCACTGTCCAGATTTGAAGGGCTGATAAACATGGTCCAATCAGGTCTTCCAAGCAACTATTTATTTGATCAGATCATGAAGGCCAACCCAGAAGTAAGGTTAGTCGTAGTTGAGCAGAATTCTAAAGCGTCGAAACTGAAGCCGGTAAACACAGTGAACAAGGGGAAGCAAGTTACTAAGGCCTCTCTGAAATGGAAAGACGACTCTGATGATGAGTATGAGAATCCTCCGCATTACCCAATATCTACAAAGGAAGGAATATTTCATCGCATTTAAGATTGGCCCGTTAAGACAGTGACCTGTAGTGGATGGGTGATTCAACCTGAGCCAGTATAGCCTAGGGAAACTGTCACCAATAGGGCCATTGTCCCCAAAGTAACAACTCTGCCCCGACCATATTGATAGAAGAGGCTGATAAAGTGATTGATTAAATCAAGAAGATGCCTGCCAAAGTGAGTATTTGGAAGTTCTTGATGGAGAGCAATAGATACCGATAGGCGCTCGTGAAAAAGCTATTAGAACTGGAAGCCTCTACTATTGCATCCCTTAAGGATGTATGCACTCTAAGTACTATATCAGATGGAGAAGAAGGACAAACCAAACCTGTCATCCAGTTTAGTGATGCAGATCTACTGAAAGAGGGAAATAAGCACAACCTGGCTTTGTTTTTTATTATACGAATCCTTGACAAAGAAATGCCCTATGTTATGGTGGATGATAGTTCTGCCCTAAATATCTATCCCTTAAAAATCTTGCCATTCCTTTATCTTACCAAGGAAGCACTAAAGAGAACTCAAACCATCATAAAAGCTTATGATGACAGTAAGAAAGCAGTGATTGGTACTTTTGAAACCGAAGTGGAGATTGGGAAGGTGAAGTCACTTATGAAATTCACTATTATTGATATTCTGGTCACTTTTTTATTACTACTTGGAAGGCCATGGCTGCATGATTTAAAGGCAATTCCTTCCACCGTGTATTAAAAAGTGAAAGTCCTATTCAACAGTAAAGTTATTACACTCAGTGCCCAAGAGCCAACCATGGTGGCTACAGTGGGAGAAATGGAATGCCTACTTATGGCTTCCAAGTAGATGTGATCAGTAATTCAAGTGAAGAGAAAGGTGAAGATCTCTGTTTAATGTATAAATGGGCAAGCAACTATATGGCCAAGTTTGAATTCGTTCCTAGAAAAGGATTGGGAAAGAATTTGCAAGGGATTCATGTTTGTATCCCCAATCTATGTCCAATATATAATAAGGGAATTGGCTATATGGGAAATCAAAGAATACACCAATAGAGGAGAATTCCTCGCCCCATAAATATGCCTCGTCCTGTACATGTGCCTATTTCGACTATAGAAGTTGTTTTCCAAGGACAGCTAGAACCTGTTCCCTTTAATAGAGATATGTATCCGGACTTTGAGATCTTCAAAGATGTTGTGAACTTTAGAGAGTATGCCAACGGGTACGAATAGGTGAATCTACTTGAATCTGAACCAAAGCTAGAACTACCAACGGCAGAAACTGTTGCCCAAGTTAAAGAGATTGAACCCACAGATGAGAAGATCAACAAAGTGACAGACTGCCTTCAAAAACTGATGATTGAACGGTTTGAGTATGAGAAGGAGAAGCTGCCAAGTCTAATTGAAGGAAAGGCCCGTGAGATTATAGAAATGCTGAAAATCCTGGACAACAGCTCTAACACTGAAGATGCTATGGAAGAAGACACTGCTGCTGCAGATGAAGGCCTCCCGCCTTTGGGAGATGATTTTATCTATGATGTATCTTCTATATTTGATGTAAACAATTCAGCCTTTAAGGCCGTTAATTCAATGAATAACTCTTTTGCTTACCTGTGTGACTTATTTCCTAATGGTTCGGTGCATTCATTTAAGCATTCATTTAATGTTTTTAGCATTCATGATGCATCATTGCATGAAATCAATCTTGGAACATTGACAGAACAAAAAATGGTACATTTGTCATCCAACTTATCCCTTGAAGAAAAGAGAGAGATAGAAAATATTCTAAAAAAGCATGTTCAAGTGTTTGCCTGGTCCTATGAAGATATGCCGGGAGTGGATAAGGGAATAGCACATCACAAGATTCCAACTGATCCAAAATTCACTCCAGTAAAGCAGAAACTCCGACGCCTCCAACCAGAATGGGCTGATAAGGTAAAGGAAGAGGTTCAGATATAATGGGATGCCAAATTTCTTGATATGGTGACCTATCCCACATGGTTAGCCAACAACGTTCTAGTAGCAAAGAAGGATGGCAGGGTCAGGGTCTGTGTGGACTACAGAGATCTCAACAAAGCCTCCTCCAAAGATAACTTTCCATTGCCACACATTGATGTGTTAGTTAACAGTGCAATGAGATCGGCCATGTATTCCTAATTGATGGCTTCTTAGGGTATAATCAGATTTTGATGCACGAAGAGGATAAAGAAAAGTCAACCTTCATCATTGAGTGGGGCACTTTCTGCTACTGGGTAATGCCTTTTGGGTTGAAGAATGCCGGTGCCACATATCAAAAAGCAGTAACGACTCTACTACATGACATGATCCACAAAGAAGTAGAGGTATATGTGGAGATATGTTGGTGAGATCCAACACATGGGTTCAACATTGAGATACTAGATCGATTTATGACCAGAATTGAGAAGTACAATCTTCGCCTGAATTCGAAGAAGTATGTGTTCAGGGTTACTTCTGGCAAATTGTTGGGGCATGTCATGAGTCAATGAGGAATCGAAATGGACCCCAACAAGATCAAAGCCATACAAGAAATGCCTGCTCCAAAAACTGAAAAAGAGGTTAGATCCTTTCTAGGCTCCCTATAATACATAAGCCATTTTATAGCCAACTAACCACTGTTTGTGAACTTATTTTTAAACTCCTCAGAAAAAATAAACCAGTCGAGTGGACGCCTGATTACCAAATAGCCTTTGAAAAAATCAAATCCTACCTTTCTAATCCACATGTTTTTCAACCTCCCAAACCGAGAAAACCATTAACCCTGTACCTAGCCATCGAAGAGAGTTCTGTGGGGGCAATGTTGGTTCAAGAAGATGAGAACCGGTATGAACTTCTGATCTACTATTTTAGTAAGAAGCTTCTGGACTATGAATGTCGATAAAATTTGGTTGAGAAGACCTGTGCAGCTATGGTTTAGTTGGCGAAGAAGTTACGACATTATTTCTAGTCATACCAGATCATTACCGTAGCTAAAACATACCCGATAAAGTACCTGGTAGATGCCCCAACATTAGCAGGAAAGTTTTCAAGGTGGCTATTGCTTTTATCAGAATTCGATGTGGTATGTGTCACCAAGAAATTCATCAAAGGAAGGGCAGTAGAAAAATTCCTAGCTCAGCAGCCCATTGAATCTGATTATATTGAGAATTTGGACTTTCCCGATGAACAATTGGCAGTGATAACAGTAGAGTCCAGCCAGTGGGTAATGCACTATAATAATAAGAAACATTTAGCAATTGTATCAAGAATAAATTAGGAAAATTGACAAAAGGAACGGAAAAGGAAATACAATAGACAAAAACTAAAAGCACAAGGCAAAGGTATTTTAGAGTATTGAGAAATGAAGTTGTTAATGATTGACATCAAGTAATTGGATGGTTGAGAATTAGGATTAAGTGTGATGAAACCATGTTGTTGTCCTTGGAACTCTGCATATTCAATATTCTCCTTTTATTTATTCTTAAGGTAAATCTTGAAATTATTTTATTTTGGTGGCAATTTTTGTATCATTGCAGTCACCCTGAATGGTTTATTAATTTCCATATATTTAGCATGCATTCTACAGATTAATATCTAAAGTTCAAGCACTTGAGTAATAATAGATTTCGAATCATCCATTTTAAAATCTAAAAATCATCCTACTAAGAATTTTTTAGCACACTCATCCTCGATTTTATACTTCCTCTTAAAGGAATCTCAAGCTTCTTTTGTAATTTTCAATGGTTCATAAATATTATACAATAAATTCTTCAAACAATTCAATATGTGATTTTTGCAAATAAAATTGGAATGATTCCATTCTACAGTAACCAATATTTTGGAATTATTCATATAGCCTCCTACATTGGAATGATCTTCCTCTATAAAAAACTTGAGTTAAAACACTATTAAGAAAAATAATATCTTTTTTGCCATATTTCAAAATTAGAACCAAAGAACTACTCAAGTCTTTCAACAAGATTTACACCAAAAATATGTGCATATCTAGAAGCAATAGCACCAGAATCAATTGGATCAGATTATCTATTCTAGTTACTATGAGAACTTTATCCTTCCTTAGATGGGGGTTTATCAATCATAGTTACTTTTGAAAAAAAAACCAGAATAAGTTAGAAGAAGATCAAAAGAGATAATACACCAATATAATACACCAATAATGTATTAATAGAATATTACATTGTCTTGAAAATACCAAATTCCAGAATGTTTAAATATCCAGAGTCAATGTATATCCAATAAATGTATTCTTTCACTTAATTTATAAAATATGCACTTTACTTATTTTAAGATGTTTATATAAATACGCAAAATTATAATAAGAGTAAAGTAGTAAAGATATAGTAAACCTAAACCGAGAAAAATGAAGAAATTTCATTAAGACCTTTACATCCTCCTTAAAACGTGTAATTTCGGTGGAATTCTGCATCCTAAGAACAATAACAAGAAAAAAAAACACTAACTATGTGTAAACCTTTTCACTAGAAGCTTAAAAATTTTCAATAAAAACAAAGAGTCAAAGAATGATTTTCATTTTCTATGTAATTCTTTAGAAAAATCAAGAATAAAATATACATAGAGGGAAGAAGTAATGACAAATAAATGGTAGTAATAGACATTGAATGCAAATAATTTAGATTTAATACAAGTAAATTTGATTGTTGGAGAATATTAAAGCTCAAATATTTTATAGGAAAAATTAATCCAGACCGAAGCAAAAGCGCGTATGCTCGTAGTAGCTCATTTCGCTTTGGTATTCACGACACTCATATCATGCGGATGTGCACTGAGCTTTGAAGATACGAGATTTAATTTGCATCCCTACATAGGCAAGAGAGATCCTCTCATTCTATAATTCTTAGAAGCCCATAATAGGTTCAACCTTATAAACGACTCTCCCCTTTAATAAGAAAGAGATTTGAGATTCCAAAAATTACAATATTTTTTTCCTACAAAATCAATTTTCTCAAGCTCACTTTAAACAACAATTTTTCATTTATCTTTGATCCAAATTAGACAAATTATATATCGTATAAAAAATCACATTACATAGCATGAGATGTTATAATTTTCATCATTCCAGTTCTAATTTAACCACAAAATAAATCAATTTTAAATTGATAAAAAATCAACTTCTATTTTGTCAAAATCTCCAACACAAAATTAGGGGTGTCAAAACAAATTAATGGGTCATAAACGGGCCGTATCGACCCACTCTAATGACCTGTTAAGGGTTAACCCAAACACGACCCGTTTAATAAACAGGTCGACACGACACGACACGTTAAAAATACGGGTTGCTCACGGATTGACACGATTATTCATTTAATAAAATTCAAAATAAATTCAAACAAATTCATAATATAAAATTTTCAATGAAATCCATAAAAACTGAACATCCAAAATTAAATCCACAATTTTTTTTAAGTAAAAACTAGGCGAGAAGTAGAAGGAGAAGCCGGACATCCCAACTAGGTTGGCACCCCCGCAAAACCCCCAAGCAACTCGACCCAAAATATTATTAATGAAAAGGAAAAAATATGAATACAAACTAGTCAACAAATCGATATTGCGCTTTACAACAAAAATCCTCAAAATGAAAACGAGAACAAAAAGGTGGCAATGGATTCCAGCAGACATACTAACTATTGGAAGCACCAAAACCAGTAAGTGCATCAGCCAATCTATTACCTTATCTGTAAATGTGAAAAACCCGAAAATTCATGGACGAAAGGCATCGTAAACAGAATAGCCAATCTTGACGAACCAACCAAGGGGGACAAACTGACAGACGTTGCTTGAAAAAATTGACCACAAATAGTGAATCACATTCTAACCAAAGAAATCTCTACCCTTTAGTAAAAGCAACTGTGATTGCATGAAGAGCAGCCTTTAACTCAGATAAACACGATGAATTCGACGAAAATCTAAATGAAAATACACCTTGGGCAAATCCTCGAGTATTTCAAAAAACTCCCCCACACCCACTTAAACCATTAGCTACAGAGCCGTCATTCACTTTAACCCACCCCACTTTGAGGGGGCTGCTATCGAATCTCCACTACCCTTGGTGCACGAGCTGGACGATGAGATAAACCCAACTGATAAAGCGTGTGTATGTCCTCTCGAGATCCGTAGGAAAAACCTGTCGAAAGGGTGCTTAACTCCACTAGAGCTGCCCAAAGGAAGCGTAAACACCTAGAAATAGAAAGCTTCCCATTCAAAAATATTATTTGATTTCTTGTGCGCCAAATAATCCAGATGACATTCACAACCGCTGCTGCCCAAAGAGATCAAAGCAGCGGGCTGAAATGAAATTGAGCGGCATAATCAACTAGCTCCTCTAAAGTGGCAAAATCACGGTATCTTCGTCCAAATAAACTAAAAATTGCTTGCCAAAGAGCCTTAGAAAAAACGCAGCCAACCAATAAATGAGAGGAATTTTCAGTGTGGCTGTAACACATTGGACAACGACGGGCTAAGCAAAACCCACTGACCTACAACTTTTCTTGGACTGGAAGACAAGTAAGGAGAGCTCTCCAACAAACCATAGACCTAGATGGGGGAATATGTGCACCCCAAAAAAATCGGCCAGCAGCGGGAGCCGAGTCATTATGAAGTCGGTTGAAAAAAATTTTCATTGAGAATGAGCCAGACGCAGCAGCAGTCCAAATGCAAACATCTGAAATATCGAGCCCTCTTGAAATACTCTAGATGTCTGACAAAATTTATTGTGGAAGAGGAGGCAACAAATGCCAACCATCTGAAGACAGAAATTCCTCCATCGACGTGAAAAGTGATCGCTGCTCCTGCAATGGAATACCTATACGATCAGCCACCATAGGAATGATCCACCTATACGTCCAAAAATTAAGTGTAGAAGGCTGCCCCAGCCACCAAAAGGATGCTTCACAAAGCTGTATAAATCTGCCTTTTATTGATGTCCAAACCGATGAAAAAGGCAAGACGGTTTTAGAAAGACCAGACAGATAGTAAAACCAATATCGCATTAAGTTTGGAACAAAATAATCACCCGAAAGTAAGTCCCAAGCTAGCTTAGCCAACATTGCTGAGTTCATCATAGAGAGATCCTTAATGCCCAATCCACCATATTTCAAGGGTTTACAGCAAATGCTCTAAGGCACCACCACAAGCTTCCTTACATCAACAGATCCCGTCCAAATAAAGTTTTTTTATCTTTCTAGATAGTGATCGAAGCAACGCAGTTGGCCATTTGTAAATTGATAAAGAGTGAAGAAAGCAGCTGAATATAATTGATTTAGCAAGCATTAACCTCCCAGCCATAGATAATGATGTTCCTTTCTACATAGGAAAGTGTGAGAGAATCTTATCAACAAGAGAGCACAAATGGACAGCGCTTGGAGCTCCAACAAATAGGGAAACCCCTAAATACACGAAGGGGAGAGATCCAATTTTAATGCCCAAAACAGAATCTAAGGACCCTGCTCTAGAAGCCGAAATTGACTTGCCAAAGAAAGCTGCAGATTTTTGCCAATTTACCCATTAACCCGATAGATGCCCATAAACATCAAAAACTTCCTTAAGCTACTTAAACTTCTTTTTGTTAGCCTTGCAAAATATCAGAATGTCATCCGTGAAAGGAAGGTGCGACGGAAAGGCAATATTACGAGCATAGCACATAGGATCCAATATATTTAAATGCGTCAACAAGGACAGCCATCTACTTAAAAAATCCTCAACAATAGCAAATAAAATGGGAGAAAGAGGATCACCTTGTCTGACACCTCTCAAACACCCAAAATATCCAAAAGGCGACCCCTGAAGCTTCACTGATATCCTGGCCGATTGTAGAATATTAGATATCCACCTCCTAAATTTTTCGAAAAAGCCAAAAGCTTTAAGCACCTTAAGTAGGAAGGCCCAACTAATATTGTCAAAGGCCTTACAAACATCAATTTTTAAAGCCACATTACCACCAGTACATGAGTGAGATAGCAAATTAGCACCCTCAGAAGCAGCAGATATGCAATGTTGAATGTTGCGACCCTTAATAAATCTGAATTGGTTATTCGAAATAGTTTTTGCAGTAATAGAACTTAGCCTGTCCGCCAAAATCCTAGAGATAACTTTGAAACAAAAATTACCCATTACAATGGGCCAGAATTTGTCAATGTCCACAACACCTTCTTCTTTTGGAAGTAAAATAAGGCTATTAGAAATCAATCCTGGAAGAATAAACCCTGAATCAAAAAAACTAAAGACCATGTTACACAGGTCGCTGCCCACCACATCCCAAAAGGCTTGGAAAAAACACCTCCAAAGCCATCTGGTCCTGAAGAACTGGTCGCCTTGATGGAAAAAATTGCTTTTCCAATATCATCCCTCGATGGCCGTGAGACAAGGATCTCATTATCATCTTCATTGACATGGTAAGGAATTACCGAATCAACAAGAGGAAAATCAGTACCCATATTACTAGAGGCTGAAAACAATTCTGAATAAAATTGGACAACAAAATTCGAGATTTCCAATTGTGAAAAAGAAAGGTGCCAATTAATGCGCATGGAAGACACCCCTTGGAAACTCTTGTGTGATGAAGCCTGTTGTGAGCACCGGGTTTTACCCTAGGTCTATAATGAACTGGTATTTGCCGACCTGTTTATATGCATATGTGTTATTTCGAATGATTCAAATGAGAAGCTCCAGAAATAATGATCCTATAAAAATTTTCAAAATCCAAGTTTGAGCAATTTTCACATTAGTTGGGCCAAGTTAAAACTATAGCTTAGGCCAGGCTAAATTTTAAAAATTACTTTTTAAAATTATTTTTTTAAAACAAATGATTTTTATTTAAATAAAATTGGATTTTAAAAAATATTTTTAGTCGGACGAAATAGAACCGAAATGAAAGAGAGAAAAGGAAGTGAGAAAGGAAGGAAAAGGAGTTTTGTTTAAAATAAAAGAGGAGTATATAATAGACAAGAAAAAGAAATGGCTCAGCGGCAAGGCCTTGCCCCTAAGTTCAGCTAACCCGCGTTCAAGTCCCATGTGCCACAATTCTTTTTTTTTTCTTTCTTTTCTTTTCAGAACCCATCAAACGACGTCGTTCTTTTGCATAAAAAAAAAGAAAAGAAAAGATAAAAGAACACAGCAGAAAGGGATTTGTTTTTGGAGAAAAATCAAGAAAGCTGTGATTTCGATTTTGAGAAAATTAGAGATAAGTTTTTGGAGTTTGATTTGGAACGGGGAGTGATTTGCGAATTGGAGAGGAATTAGGACTCTTCTGAGGATAAAGGGCCTCGACAGATCATCAAAAGGGGGCTTTTACGATTTAGGAATTTTTTGAATAAAAGGGGAAAAGGATTAAGGGCCAACGATGGAAAAATTCGATGGACTCAGCTGCGATTTGAATGGATGAGACCAACGATGAGCAGAACCGACGAGACAAACGGGGGGGAAGAGGAGAAAAATTAGGGGGATTTTTTTGCGATTAGAGGCTGCAATTAGGGATTTTCAGTAAGAAAGAGGAGAGATACTGACGGAGATAGATCGAAAAAAAGAAGAGTGACCGGAGAAGGGGCGGTGATAGATGGATTGGGTTTTGGCCGCTTAGATTTTTTTCCGAATTAAAAGGTAATGGGATTAATCTTTTCTTTTCGCTCTTGAATTAGTGTTTTTTACTGGATTTAGTTGTTTGAATCCGGATCGATTTTCACTTCTGTTGAATCCGGTGAACTCATAACATGATTGTTTGATTTTAACTTCTGGTGAAACTGGTTTGGTTTGTTTTGATTTTTAAAGTTTGATTGAGTTCTGGAAAAATCAGTTTCGAAACCGATTCAAATTGATGGATTATTCGATGGAGCTTCTAAACTGAATGAACACTGTGTATGAGCAAGACCTGAGATCTAAAAAATTCTTTATTTTCTTGTGATTTCAATTGATTCCTTGATTATGAATGATTCTTGTTTTCAACTTGATTCACTTGTTAATTTGCTTTTTAATGACTGATCACTACTGGTATTCTGTTTAAAGGTGTGTTCTGTATAC
>CAOJCR011916350.1:0-10457 GCA_948330485.1 Euphorbia neoarborescens | reverse complement strand
TTTGGTTTTTAAGTTTTTCCTTACAAAAACCAAAAACCTAACCAAAAACCAATTTTAATAATATATTGCACAAAACACCAAACCAAAATAATTTGTTTCGATTTATTCAGTTTGGTTTTTTTTTTTGTTTTTTGCTCAGCCCTAGACGACACTATTAGTAGTTATAGGGTGGTGGTTGGACTGCCTAGGTAAGCAGGCACCGATAGTTGCTATTGCAATATGCAATAATAGAAACTTCACTATTGCTGCCACAAATCATAGTTGCCAGCCGCAACTGGCTACGACAGTAAGCGCTATGGCACCAACTTCCAGGGCCAAAGGTAGGCAAGCATGACTGGCTCGCCCATTCGGTTATAGAGCCACTGCCTTGTGAAAGCAGCTCTATGGCTGAGATGGGCTACCATCTAGCCACTACTCGTGCGGGTGCTGGGCCGCTACCATGTAGCAGTAGGCCTGGTAGCCTACTTAAGTGGAATCGAGCATGGCATACCAGGCTAGATGGCACGGGTTCAACCCTAGTTTGGATTTTATGAGTTAATTATTTTCGGGTTGATCCTATATTTATTTTAATTAATTTTGTTAATTTTAATGTGTATGAAATTATTGACATGGATGTTCAATTTTATATTGTATATATTTAATTGAATGTGGACCGAATGTTGGTCTAATAGCCCATGGCATGGGTTGTGATTGGGCGGCTGTATTTTTGATATTATGACATCCTGAATTTTTAAGACGGGCTTTTTAATTAAGTGAAGTCATAATTTTTAAAATTGGCATCCTTTTATTTAACTACAGGATTTAATTTAGAACCTAAATTTTGAAATTATTTTTCTTTGACATGCATAATTTATGTATGAATTATACATGAAAGGTACATTACATTTATTTGGTTGATTACCTGTCAATGGGCCCTATTTACAATATTGGTTGTACTTTATTTAATTTTTTGAAAATATCATCTGTATGGCATTAATTTGATGTGATGATTAATTTAGTTATTTAATTTTATTTAAATTATGAATTATGTAATTTCATCGAGCACAAGAAGAAGGGATGCCCGTGGTGCAAGCCCAAGGGAGAGGAAGCCTGTGGTGGGGACCAAGTAAAGTGTCGATTGGATAATTAAGAACTGCAATAATCAGTTTAATTGTTAGTATTTCATTAGGGTTGTAATATGAGGCCCATAGATTACCTTGCATTTAGATATATAGTATGATTACATGCATGTATGGAATAAATTGTTTTCGAAAATTAAGAGCAGGAAATTATGCTTGCTAATCCATTACACATTTTTGTATAAAATTAATCCAATAAAAAATATAGAGTTTCTCAAAAGTTTTTCCCAACTCCACTCATTGTCCTTTTATTGACAATTCCAATACAGTCAGTGCTGAAGCCAACTATACTGTAGCTGATTAATTTGATGTAAAGGGTTTAGGTACTTGATAGATTTTAGGCGTGCTACCAATTGATAATTATCATGCGTTTAATGCCAAATCCAAGCGCATGTTAATTAATGTAGATTATGGGCTTATAATCTTATTACAGTAAATAAGTGAAGGGTAGTTCCTGACTCCACATGGATTACTAGTGAATGTCATTGTCCAAGCACAGATAGGTAATGTGCCATTAACAAATCAAACCAAGAGTTCTTTATAAAAGGATAAGATTTTATGTTCTACCAAATAGTCTGTGATTGTTTTATATAACAAACTCAATTTAGGAAATTATGAGATGCAGTATGGGCCTTGGTCAAGTTATCACCAACAACATTAAAATTTTATTAATTAATGTTTTGGTTGTTAAAGACCTTTATTTCTAACTCTTCTTTACTTTCTTACTATGTAGTTTTTCTTAAAAGTTAAGAGTTTTATATTTTAAATTAAATGGTTGCACCAATTAATTTTTCAATTCATTCCATTTTGGACAAGGAGAAGCTATCTAGGACCAACTTCTTAGACTACTCTAAGAACTTATGAATAGTTCTTAGATAAGAAGTGAAGGAGTGTGCCCTGTGAGGCCATGGTGTTACAATTGCTCAGCTATAACTATACAACTAGCACATATGAGATGACCATGATGTCACCTGTGTTCTATTGTTCAACTTATGGACAACTTGAAAACATTGTACCAAGATAAAGCTAGGGAGGAAAGGTACTTTATAATTAAGACACTATACACCTATAAGATGGCTATTGGGTAATAGGAACCTATATGCTCAATATGAAAGGGTATGTGGGCATACTTTCCCGAATAGGCATACCAGTCGGAGCTGGCTATTGACATCAAATTTTGATAACTTCCCGAGTCTTTTGGGCAGTTCATCATTAACTTCCATATCCAGGGTATGGATAGGACTATTATAGAGGTTTATAACATATTGAAGCTGGCAGAGTAGTCTATCAAAAAGACTCTAGAAGTTCTCCTAGTTAACAAAAGTGAACCCTTATGGGTAAGGGAAAGGCCAAGGCTAAGTCTAAGGCTTGAAAAGCAAAATCTAAATCCAAAAAGGTGGCTGGTGCTAAGACCCTAGTTTCTCCTTCTAATCAATTCCATGGATATGGTGAAAAAGGGTATTGGAAGATTACAAGTCCTAACCTCAAATGGGAGGTAAGTAAGTTATTGAGATTAACCTTGTTATTTCTACATCTTAGGTCTTTGACATTGGACGTGGTTCTAATATTTATTTCAATATATAGGGAGTAAGAAATAGGAGGTTACTGGAATTTGGTAAAGTGGATCTATGAGTTTGGAATGGAGCCAAATTCCAAGCCTTGATATCAGAGAATTCCATTTAGAGATGCCTACCAGACTTGTCTTATTACTTAGAGATTGTTATTATGCACCTGTTTTGCACAGGAATATCAAATTTCTATTTGCTAAGTTAAATATTGAGGGTTTTATTTTTAATTTTGGACCTCGTGGAGTTTCTCTTATGTATGAAAATATTATTTATGGAACGTCATTTCTATATGCCTGCTTGTATGTCCTAAATTTAAAATAAGAAAATCATATTTGTAACATAAATACAAAAAGGATTAAGTCCAATGAGATTAATCCTACTTACTTCTGGCATTATCATTTTTGCCATATAAATGAGCAATGTATTGCTAGACTTCACGTAGGTGGAGTTCTAGGTTGATATGACCTCGAGTCATTTAGAACTTGTGAATCTTGTTATTGGGGAAAATGACAAAGGTGCCATTCAACAAGATGAAAGGGCCACTAGGCTATTGGACTAGATCCATTCAGATGTGTGGGCCCATAAGCACAACTTCTAGATCTTCTTATTGCTATTTTATTGCTATCACTGATGACTTTCGTAGGTTTTTCTATGTTAATCTGATAAAGCATAAATTAGAGACCCTTGACAGGTTCAAGGATTTTAGAAATGAAGTGGAAAACAAGCTTGCCAAGACTAGTAAAGCAATTTTATATAATCAAGGTGGCAAGTACATGAGCCAAGAGGTTGACACATTGTTGAGAGAGTATGGGATTCTTTCCTAACTCATAACTCCTAGTACACTCAGGTGGAATAGAGTGTCGGAAAGGAGGAATAGGACCTTGTTAGACATGCTCCGCTATATGATGAATCAAGCTATGCTCTGTACATCCTTTTGGGGGATATGTATTAGAGATGGGAGCTTTCACCCTGAATTGTACACCAAGAAAGGGAATTAAGAGAGCTCTATATAAACTATAGATGGGCTAAGAGACCAAAGTTTCATTCATGAGAATTTGGAGTCTCTATATACATGTCAAGAAATTTAGAAGTGGTAAGATATAGTCCAAATTTGTCAAATTCCTTTTTGTGGGTTACCCTAAGCAAAGTAAGGGCTACTACTTCTATAAGCTGATTGAGTACAAGGTGTTCATAGCAAAAAGGGGTCATTTCTTAAAAGAGGATCTCCTTTCAAAGAAAGATAGTGGGAGTACTATTAAGCTTGAGGAAGTTCAAGATCTACAACCACAACCATTATTTTTTTAGCATCGTGAAAATCAATACACAAATGCCAAGTTTCATCATCCTTTATAATTAAGATGGTTGGAACAGGACATGGATTAAGACTCTCATGCACCAAGCCTTTATTCAACAACTCCTTCACTTGCCTTTGAAGCTCTCTTATCTCCTCAGGATTACTTCTCTAAGCTAGTCTATTTAGAATAACAACTCTGGGAATGAAATCAATTTGGCGCCAAATTCCCCATAATGGAGGTAACCTACTAGGAATTTCCTTAGGGAATAAATCATCAATCCTTATAATGAAGATGAAAAGGCACTTGGAATACCGTTAGCAGGATAAGATTTAGACATTTCAAAATTACGAGAAATAAGAAGGAATATAGGTCAAGCATTATAATAAAGCTTTTTTTATTGCTTTAAATTTTGCATACAAATTAAAGTTCTTGGATTTTTCTATGCCCCTTTTCTTTTTATATCCTCACCTCTCTTTCACTTGGCTCATGTTTTGCCTTTTCTCTCATCTCTTCTCTCTTACCACACTTACTATTGTTTATCACTCTAGTTTTCACTCATCTCAACCAAAACCCTCTTAACTCTTTCTTTATTTTGGAGGTGCATTTGGTCCTTGTATATTTTGTCAGGGGCAAGAGGAAGTAAGGTATACTTTTTACCATCCTTAATTATACAAATGTTATTTATCTTAGTGTTATAGGTGCCATCATAATCAAACTTCCAAGGTCGCCAAAATAGGATATGTCATGCTTACATAGGAACAACATCACAAAGAGCTTAATCTTTATAACCCCCAATAGCCAAATTAACCAATGCTTATTTACTTACCTTTACTTCATTGTCATCATTAAGCTATTGGACTCTATCGATTGGGATGACTTAAAATAGGTATGCTCAATCTTTCAAACGTGGTGGTACCAGCAACATTACAACAACTATCACCATCCAAAACCCTCATATTGATACGACAACGTGCATGAAAAATATTTTCTCTTTATTCATTAGTGGTCCTATTTTGCACGCTAAGAATATACCTATTGGCATTTTCTTACCGATCGCGGGCCTTGGGCCTCGGGCCCTTGGCAGCCCTTGACTTGGTTTTTAGGCCAAAGGGGACTACAGTCCAGATCCCCCAACCCATTCCCCAGAGCCCAAGTGCTTTTGGTGTCCTGGAGGGTTGTTGGAGGTGGGTGTTGATCCTAGGACCTCCCTTTATCATCTGATCATGGGATAAGATGATAACCATCTAAGCTGCCCCTCATGTGACTAGATTCATTATCTGAATATAGAAACACGATAGTAAGCATGTAGACTACATAACTGAGAGGTGAGTCATTGAGGTTTGATCCATTGGGGAGTACCTTTAAAGGCTCATTGTTGATTCGATGCAAATTGCGCTAATCAAGTAGTATTTTCAACGTGGGTTATCTTGAACCCAGAAGTGTACCCTGTATATGGACTATTCGAACTCTTCGGCCTTGCAATCATTAGGTCTTCTTGAAGGTACGATGGTTTGTAGGAACACATAAATTCTTCCCCTAGACTTGCCTTTTGCATAAGTATATATGTAGTGGTATGATATGATGCAAAGTATATGGAGATAACATGAAGCGGTGATATCTTTATCACTCGATTGATAATTTTTGGAAAAAAAAAATTTTGCCCCTTCGATCCATGATAAAGACAACACGTAATGTACATGTGATGCTTGACGCATATTGTGAGTGAATGTTTGAAATGTATGCATGCACGATTTGCTTAGCCCTTGTCTTCCTCGATCTACAGCATGACTGGGCAGCTTGATGTGTCTTGACATTTGAGTCGAGGCTCCGATGTGTGGAATCTAAGGTTAGACTACTGTTTTGAGACCTTTAGAGATGGCCTTTGATTTGCTTGTTCCATATTTGAATCTAGTACGGACCCTGCTAACCTTTCCCCCGGCCGCCCTTTTTTAGGTTTTTAACTACTTTTTTTTTTACCGCCCCGAGGGTTTTCGATTTAGTAGCCTTTTTAATCTTGACCAAAATTAAACTTTTAATGCAAGCTTATTTGTATAGTTATTTCGAAACGCTTCGCATGTATTCATTATGACAATCACATAAAATTTTATGCAACAAAACACTTCATTGATGAAATTGATCTGAACATTTAAATGAGACAAAATCTAACATTTCATGTTGACTTATCCCTTGACGAGAATCATCCTTTTCGATTTTCCACTTTACTCGCTCATCTCACATTTGCCTAAGCCGCCTCGAGGGGTTTTCAACTTAGCCGATTTTCTAGTTTTTTTTCTCTTTTTTTATATTACATAAGTATTTTAAGTGGTCATAGTTGACAAGGAAGGCAAAATTATTACCGTCTAAGTCTGCGAGATTCACTCCGCCTTTGGACAACACTTGCTTGACAAGGAAGGGGCCCTCCCTATTTGGTTTGAACTTCCTGCGCACATCTGTGTGGACTTGTTGGAGTTGTTTCAATACCAAGTCACCAGGCTTCAATGGTTTCCTGAGATGTTTCACTCTTCTCCTGTAAGCCCTAGCCATTCTCTGCTGATACATATGAAGGCGATCTATTTCTTTGAGTCGAGCCTCATCGACTTGGTTCAGCTGTTTGTGTTTGGATCGAACCAACTCTATATCGGGTAGTTCTGCTTCAATTTAACTTGCAGCGATCTGACTTGAATTTCAATAGCAAAGACTACCTCAATTCCATAAACCAGACTGTATGGGGTTACCCCAGTCAGTGTTCTAACTCCAGTTTGGTATCCCCATAGTGCTAATGGATGTTTGTTTTCCAAATCCTGGCACATGTATACAGTTTTGCTCAAGATGTTCTTAAGAGTCTTGTTAGCAGCTTCCACAGCTCTATTTGCCGGAGGTCTATAAGGTAAAGATCTGTGATGTTCAATTCCGCATTCAGTCAGTAACTTTGCCATTGGCCCTTGGAATTTCACACCATTATCAGTTACCACATGATGCGAAATCTCGTATCTGGTAAAGATTTCCCTCTCGATGAACTTGGGCAAAGTTTTAGCAGTGATATTGGGGTAAGATTTGGCCTTAACCCAATTGAGAAGTAATCAACTGTGACGATTATGAACTTATGCCCATTCAAAGCTGGAGTGTGGATTTCCCCAATGATGTCTATTCCCCAAGTTGAGAAAGGCTACGGACTGGCAAGGTTCTAAAGTTCCATCGACCACATATGTTGTAAACTTTCATAAATCTTACATTCATGGCATTTCAACACTTCCCGAAGACAATATTGTTCCATAGTTAGCTAGAAGTATCCGAATCTCATGATATTTTTAGCTAGGGCCACCCCATTGATGTGCAATCCGTACTATCCCAAATGCAACTGTTGCGTAACAGCCTTAGCCTCTGTTCCTGTTAAGCATCTGAGTAAGATACCTTCTGATATGCTCTCACATAATTCTCACTTAAACGATCTGAATTGTGCTGCTAACTTTCTAACATTGGTTTTTTTCCGAATCAGTAGCTCCCTCAGGGTATTCACCTTTTTCCAGAAACTGTAGAATATCAAAGTACCAGGGCTTTTCATCAACTATTGATACTAAGACTGATACTTCTTCAAAATAGGGCTTCCTGGATGTTTCTAGAATCAGTGGCCTCATAGGATTGGTTACCAAGACTTCCCATATAGAGGATACCGTTGCAAGAGCTTCTGCCATTTGATTCTCATCTCGTTGCATATGTTGGAAATCATATTTCTGTTATTTATGATGTAATCTTTGTATATATGGCCGAAGTGATTCTTCTTTTATGTCCCATTCGCCACAGATCTGATTGATAACTAGTATTGTGTCCCCAATGATGATGACATATCTATACCCATTCGAAGCTAGAGTGTGGATTTCCTCGATGATGTCTATTCCCCAAGCTAAGAAGGGCCAGGGAGTAGCAAGGTTCTGAAGTTCCATCGACGACAGATGTTGTAAACTTCTATAAATCTTATATTCATGGAATTTCAACACTTCCTGAATACAATCTTGTTTCATGGTTAGCAAGAAGTATCCTTATCTCATGATGTTTTTGGCTAGGGCCACTCCATTGATGTGTGATCCACACTATCCCGAATGCAACTGTTGCATAACAACCATAGCCTCTGTTCCTATTAAGCATCTGAAGACACCTTTTGATTGGCGCTTGAATAAATCTCCGTTAAACATCTGAATTGCGCTGCTAACTTTCTAAGAGTGATGTTTTCCAAATCAGTAGCACCCCCAGGGCATTCACCTTTTTCCAGAAACTATATAATATCAAAGTACTAGTGCTTTTCATCTACTGTTGATACTAAGACTAACACTTCTTCAAAATAGGGCTTCCCGGATGTTTTTAAAATAAGCAGCCTCATTGGATTGGCTACCGGGCCTTCCACATAGAGGATAACAATGGAAAAGCATCTGCCATTTGATTCTCATCTCGTGGCACATGTTGGAAATCATATTTCTGGAACCTGAGGATCCTTTCTGATGCAATCTTTGTATATGGCCGAAGTGATTCTTCTTTTATGTCCCATTCACCACAGATCTACTTGATGACTAGCATTGTGTCCCTAATGATGATTACATCTATGTGCTAATTCAAAGCTGGAGTGTGGATTTCCCCGATGATGTCTATTTTTCAAGCTAAGAAGGGCCAAGGTGTAGCAAGGTTCTGAAGTTCCATCGACGGCAGATGTTGTAAACTTTGATAAATCTTACATTCATGGCATTTCAACACTTCCCAAATACAGTCTTGTTGCATGGTTAGCCAGAAGTATCCCTATCTCATGATCTTTTTGGCTAGGGCCACCCCATTGATGTGCGATCCACACTATCTCAAATGTAACTTTTGTGTAACAGCCTTAGCATCTTTTCCTATTAAGCATCTGAGTAAGACACCTTCTTATGTGCGCATGAATAATTCTACTTTAAACAATCTGACTTGCACTGCTAACTTTCTAAGAGTGGTTTTTTCTGAATCAATATCACCCTCAGGGTATTCCCCTGTTTCCAGAAATAGTAGAATATCAAAGTACCAGGGCTTTTCATCCACTATTGATACTAAAACTGACACTTCTTTAAAATAGTGCTTCCCGAATGTTTCTGGAATCAACGGAATCAATGGATTAGCTACCGGGCGTTCACACATAGAGGATAACGTTGTAAGAGCATCCACCATTTGATTCTCATCTCGTGGCACATGTTAGAACTTATATTTCTTGAACCTGAGGATCATTTCGGATGCAATCTCTGTATATGGCCAAAGTGATTCTTCTTTCATGTCCCATTCACCACAGGTCTGCTTGATGACTAGCATTGCATCCCTATTGATGATGACATCTCTATGGCCTTTAAAGTGATGAGTGTGTCTATTCCAAATAGGCATGCTTCGTATTCGGCCCCATTGTTTGTGACTTGGAATTCTAAACGCTTAGAGAGGGGGATTACTTCTTTCTCGGTTATGACAGTGACAACCCAAGACTTGCTCTACATTTTTAATAGCTCCATCAAAGTGCATTATCCACTGTCTGGGTTCCACTATTACAACAGCCAACTTCTCATCATGGAAATCTAGATTCCCAAAATAATAAGATTTAATAGGCTGCTGAGCTAGGAATTCTGCCACTACGTTTCCTTTGATGACTTTCTTGGTGATATAGGTTACATCGAATTCTGATAAGAGCAATAGCCACCTAGAAAGGTTTCCTGCTAATACCGAGGCATCTACTAAGTACTTCATCAGGTATGTTTTTGTAATACCCTGAGTTTCTTAATTATGCTTTATGCTTGTAATTATGGTTAAGAACAAACTATGTGTTAGTTTTAACGTATGTTGTTGTTAGTTGGGCCACTCTTACATGCTTGGAACCCATGTTCGGAAGGGCAAGCCAATATCTAACCCCTCTTAAGCCCATTTTGATGAAGTGGCCCTAACCTATGGTTGGACCCATTAAAACCCAACCCAAAACCCAAGTGTTTATATATATATATGTGTGTGTTTTTGTTGGAAAAAGAAAGAAGAAGAAGAAGAAGAAGAAGAAGAAGAAGAAGAAGAAGAAAAGGGGAAAACCCTAACCCCTTAACCCCTCTAGTTCGGCCTCCTCTCCCTCTCCCACACCATCATTTTCTTCTTTGAGTTCAAGCTTCAAGCATGGAGTCTCCGTTGGGGTTGATTTCTGAGCTTGTATTCGGGTGTTCTCCGGAGGATTTCCGAAGCTCTCATCTCTACCTCTTTTAGTTTGATATTCAATCCTCTTTTCTACTCTTTTCTTTGAGGTAACTAAACTCTTCTTTCATTATACTCTTGATTTAACTCGGTTTTCTTGATGGTTTTTGTTGTTGTTAGGGTTTATGGTTGTATTTTGATGGTTAGCTTAGTGATGAATTTGGGTTTGTTGATTTTGTGTTTGATTAGGTTATTTACTAAGGTTATGATTGTTCTTTGATGGATTTGTATAAGTGTTGGAAGTT
>CAOJCR011915283.1:0-24384 GCA_948330485.1 Euphorbia neoarborescens | reverse complement strand
GGACTTGAGTAGGTTGAAAAAAGACATACAACCTTGGCAAGAACGCCGTTCCGCGGAATATATGACCCATGCGCCTTTAGGTTCATTAAATTCTGTAGGTGGCGTAGCTACCGAGATCAATGCAGTCAATTATGTCTCTCCGGTTAGCTACCTCTCATTTTGTTCTAGGTTTCTTCCTATTCGTAGGTCATTTATGGCACGCGGGAAGGGCTCGTGCAGCTGCAGCAGGATTTGAAAAAGGAATTGATCGTGATTTTGAACCGGTTCTTTCCATGACTCCTCTTAATTAACATTAACTGAGACAAGAGAAAAAAGACTGACTTTAAGTAGGATTCTTTTTTTTTTCTAGAATACGTATTTATTGATTGGGTGGATTAAGTCATACTTAAATAAAAAGTCTTCCTTTTTCCTTTCTTTTCAACTCATTTAGATCTAATCTCTTTTTTTTTTTTTTTAATCTCCTCTATGGAAGGAGGGGATGATATGTGGCGTGGTATATCTAATCGTTTGGTGTCAACGAGACGTACGTAAGTCGACATAGCTCCATTTATGTATATGTTCTTTGGAGCTAGAACCCATAAATAGAATGGAAAAAATGGGTGAGCCTAGGGCGACGAACATAACATGGCTCAAGGGTGTCTATACAAAGCCCTTCTCTTCTTCATTAATAAAAAAAAAGGCAATGCACTCTTTGAATGGTACTTTCTTCATAAAATAAAGAATGAATCTTTTGGTTAGAAGTTATACGGACTTTAGAAAAGGAAATACCACACGGAGCGTGGTACGAGATATGGGGCGTTCTAATCGAAGGGTCATACCTCTCCTCTCGGCCCTCTTACGGTAAGGTCAATACACCAGCCAGCCAGTGTGGTGGCGAACACGCTGTGCTGTAAGCTAAGCTATTCACCTTGTAGACGGAGGAGATATATAAAGTGTGCCGCGCGCGATTTATAAGATTGATTCTATAGTAGCACCAGTAGATTATTTTATTTCACTTAGCCTGCCTCCCCCATCATGACTTTTCGAACCAACCAACTCGGATCTGCCCTCGCAAGTCTCTATGCATTTTGGGATCATAGCATGCTAAATATAGCAATGGATCTTAGAAGAATTCAACTTTGAACGGCACGACTCTTTCTATTTTTGCGCTGGCATTTGAGTTGTCTCCCCTCCTCTTTCAATCGACACACTCGACTCTAGATAGCTCCGGTGGCCCGGCTTCTGCCTCTATCAGGCGGCGACAGCCCCTACTCTCCCCTAGCACGCTTCCCCAAGAACCCTTTTTTCTTTTCTTTTCAGGATTCGGCAGGCCCGTAAAAAAATGGGGATACTTCCCCCAAAAAACAAGGGAGGAGCAGGTCCTTAATCCGCACTACAACCAATCAAAAAATTTCTCCAGATCGATATATGATGATGCTAAACCGAGACCAAGATAGAGAGAGGGCTGCCCCTTTGTTGGCTCTTCGAGGCAAAAGCACTCATAGGAATGGTGCTAATTCCCATGTTCCGTCTCGTTTGGTTTCGAGAGCCTCCCCCTCCCCGTCCTTACTCGTCTTTTGAAAGCCGTCATCCTGGATTCTTTTTTCGTATGCCGGGGAAAGTTCCGCACCTTTCTATAGAAATTTTTTATAAAATTTTTCCTCCCGCCCGGGTGGAAGCACAAAAAAAAGAGAGAGGAAATTAAATAAAAAAAAGTGAATGAAAAGGGGGGAAGAAGTCTAGTGCTTGTTCTTACTGAAACTTCTTTATTTAACTTTCATTTTTGAGTGCTTTCTTTGTTCTCGGTTTGGAGAAAGACAAAACTTCCCTTTCTTCCTCTTCTTTCTTTTTTCTTTCTTCGACGAATTTCGGTTATGACCAATGCCCCACTAGTTGAATAGGCGTAAGAAAGCTACCTGAAAAAAGGCAAGGATCCGAAGGAGACAAATTTCCTTTTGCCGAAAAGAAATTGGATAAGGAATTTTAAAATAGAATAGAAAGAATATCAAAAAAGGGCCGAAGGGAAGGGGGCCCACTACTTCTTCATTCAGGGGGGAGACTAGCCTCATTACTTCCCACTGGGCGAGAGGTGGACCTAAGCCACCTACCCACTCATCAATCACGGTCTTCAGCTGACTTGCACTGATAGACCCCTATTGTATTGGAATTAGGCGCCCATCCATCTTTTTACTGTTGTCAACTAATCTCTTCAATCTTCGATTCTACTCTATGTTAGAACATTTCTGTGAATGCTATTCTGATCTAAGTGGTCCTATTCTCTGTCCCGTGCTAGGAAGCATTACTCCTCTTTTCATTCCAAATTCAAGAATACGACCGATACGATTGATTGGTCTGTGTGCCTCTCTAATTACTTTTTTGTATTCCCCTGTTCTTCGGATACAATTCGATCCTTCTACGGCCAAATCTCAATTTGTGGAAAGCCTTCGATGGCTTCCTTATGAGAACATCAATTTCTATTTGGGTATAGACGGTATCTCTTTATTCTTCGTGATATTGACCACATTTCTGATCCCTATTTGCATTTCAGTGGGTTGGTCTGGTATGAGAAGTTATGGGAAAGAGTATATTACAGCATCTCTAATTCGTGAATTTCTAATGATCGCCGTGTTCCGCATGCTGGATCCTCTACTATTCTATGTTCTTCCCGAAAGCGTGCTAATCCCTATGTTGTGCGGAGCTGAGCATCTTCTATTCGCTGGGATAAAGCTTTTCCTCTGCAGGGGCCTTGTGCAGTAAACCCCCTACGGGCGGTCGTCCGTCGTCGTAAAGTAGTCGCCGCGAAGCTTTCGGGAAGAGGGGTAGTCTTGTGTGTAAGCATAGCATTTCTGGTCGAACCCGCCCAACCCAACAAAGAAGAACCGAACCTGACAGACACATCTTTTTCCTTTTTTGGGGGAGGGTACTCCGAGTAGTGGGTACCTCGTAGGACCTCGACCCGCCTACTCGGGTCTTGTATGGATATGCAGGAAGGGGCGCTCCTAGGTGTGTGTAGGGGTTGTGTTTGTTCGCGAGAATGGATTCCTCGTCACGTCAGTTTGGGGGGTGTGGACACACTTGCGCGAATTCGGGTAACGGCTACAAGGGAGAAATAGAAAGGAAACTGTACCCGACCAGGGATGGACGTAAACTCGTAAGCTGCCGAGGCTAGGGATAATCGTCCAGGTCTTATTGTGAAACAAAAAAGCGCCCCGCCACAGCAGGCGGGTTGGTTCCTCTGTCGTCGCCGGGGAGCTCTTGGCGAGGAGACCTTAGGATAAGTTGCTAAAACAAAAGGGAGGGGAGGATCGACCCGTTCAGTCAAATTCCGAAGAAAGACTGTTGGCAGCAGAGCAGGTGTAGACCCTTCTTTGGCCCTCTTCAAAAGGAAATGCGGGGGCGGGGTTAAGCTCGGCGGAGGGTTCGATAATATAATAAGGTGGGGTCCTGTCTTTAAGATTCAGATAAGAAAAGAGTTCCAAACCTTTATGCATGCACCTCCGTATAAGTGCTGCGTACAAGTTCCAGCCTTGGGAAAGATCAAACCAACGCTCACATCACAGTAGTAGTAGCGTAAAGGCCGTAAGTCGGGGGGTGGCCATAAGGCTATTACTTACTTTCACATCTCCCTCTCTCTATCTATAGATAGAGAGAGATCCGCTGCGTGAGCAACTCGACTGTGCGTTACATGTGCTCTACAGGCCGCACTCCATCTTTCTTCCCAACGAGCCCTTTTTTTCTTTTGATTTGGAAGACGGGCCTTGCGTTCGGTTCGAAAGGCATGGTTTTCAGTATGTCTCCAGATAGGGCCCCCACTGACTAGCTAGTGAGCGGTTCTTTCGGGCGATAAGCAGGCCGGGCCCGTAGGGCGGGCATCTCCCGCAACGCAAACTGCATTGTTCGCCACCACCCGAGAAGAAAAAGATTCGAGAGTCCCAGGCTTAAAATACATGCATAGATAGTGGTCTAATGACAAGGGCCGACGACGGAAGCTCGGGACGGAGCCGTATGAGGCGGAAGTTTCACGTACGGTTCCCTGAGAAGGGAGTGGCTACCTACTGGAGCTTCGACCAACCACCACCGGTCAATTCCGCTTTTGGGCCACCCCTTACTCTACCATTATTATAGGGGTATGGGGTTCGAGACAAAGAAAGATCAAGGCAGCATATCAGTTTTTCCTTTATACTTTACTTGGATCTGTTTTTATGCTATTAGCTATTCTCTTGATTCTTCTCCAAACAGGAACCACCGATTTACAAATTTCATTAACCACAGAATTTAGTGAGCGGCGCCAAATCTTTCTATGGATTGCTTCTTTCGCCTCTTTCGCCGTCAAAGTGCCTATGGTACCAGTTCATATTTGGTTACCCGAAGCTCATGTAGAGGCACCTACGGCAGGATCCGTCATCTTGGCAGGAATTCCTTTAAAATTGGGAACCTACGGCTTTTTAAGATTTTCAATACCCATGTTTCCCGAAGCGACACTTTCTTCCACTCCTTTCATTTATACTCCAAGCGCGATTGCTATAATATATACTTCCTTGACCACTTTAAGACAGATCGATCTTAAGAAGATCATTGCTTACTCCTCAGTAGCCCATATGAATCTGGTGACTATTGGTATGTTTAGTCGGGCGGCGGCCGTTAGGTCACCTATTTTTAGTTATGGACACACAAGGCCAAAACATGTGTGCCGGGCGTGCGACCCATCAACCTACTAGCAATGGGGGAGAAAACATAGCATGTCGCAATAAAAGCTTGATTCGAGGCGTCAGCAAAAGACTGCCGTCTGTTCCAAAAACAAAAGCCCCTTAGCGCCCCGGGACGGGAGTGGATACCGGCCCTACGCGCAGGCAACAGCAGCACCGGCTCCACGAAGTCAGAATCGAATCTTTCTGTTGGCTTTCCCAATTCATTCGTGAATAAGAATGAAAGGGCTAGAAGCTTTTGCTTCTAGCTGCTTCGCCTGCTTCTTATTATGTTATGATGGCGTGGCGAAAATGAACTGAACGAAAAGCGAGATGAACGTGCTTTTTTCAAATCGATTGATAGAAGCTTGCGGATCTGTTCTGATAGATCAAAAGAATAGGCATGGATAGAGAGGGAATCTATCAATAATAAGGGGAAATCCCCTATTTCTATCTATTGATGAGACAACTATCTTTTTTTGATACATCAGAAAGAAATCGATATGTATCTGATGGAGTCTACACATCGTACGTAGAGCGCCTAAGCGCTTTTTGGGCCAGCTCAGTTCTCTTATCCATCGGTCCAATGCACTGGGCTCATCTCATGGAGGGAAAAGCCAAAATGTAGTTGTCTTGTTGTTGTTCGCCGCCTCGACGCATTCCCTTCTCTCCACGGCATCGTCCCACACAGAAAGAAAGAGCGCAGAGCCACCTGTAGGTCCGCTAACGTAAAGCGAGGAGTTGAGCCTGAACTGGCGAACCGAAGTCACTTTCGGAACCATACTTCCTACAGCTAACACGTGTCCAGTCCAGCGGCGCAGCGCAAACGAACGTGAGCTGCTATACCGAATCCCCCGCTGGCCCTCGGGGACCGAGTGGTAAGGCCATGATCTGCAGGGGAACGGATCACTCATTCTTCCATTGAGGACAGGTGCACGAACGACAATTCCAAACGTCACACATCCGCCGCCTACCTACCGTTTAGGTGGCACCAGCGAGATCCAGCTAAGGTAAGGAACTTCGTGTCGCGGCTGCTCCACTCCGCCGCGGTCTCATGAACTTCCTTGCCTTCCCGCGCGCGAAGCGAATGGGCCCTGTGCTGTGCGTCAGTTTCGGGACGGGGGGCGAAGAGAGACCAGAAGAATGATTCATTTGGATCGACGAGCTTTTTCAGCCCAGCCCCAAAACTAAGAATCAATGGAATGTCTGTCTATCCATGTATTCTATCTCTATATTTAGGGGATCTCTCTCTCTATACATAAAAAAAAAAGTCTTTTATGGCATGATATGATCGCCTAGCCCTAGCCGCATATCAGCTGCGCTCAATAAGCGGGATTTCTCTTGGATCAGATCTTTCCCTATTTTTCGGAAGCCTAGCGAAAAGGACTTTAAGCCTTCGCGCAAGCAAGCGCGAGAGAAGGAAGCAAAGTAGAAGCTTTGCCAGAAGCAAGACGAGGAAGCGGAGCTCTCGTATAAGCGCTAGCTTCCCCCGACCGACTAAAATACAAAAGTCGCGACCTACTTTGATTCAAAAGAAAGGCGAAGGCTTTGGCAAGAAGCAAACGGCTTTCTTTTCTATCATAGTTGCAAGGCTTCCAAACCTTAATTAAGTACCAAAGGCTGCTTTCGCTTGCTTTCATAAGGGGGCTGTTCACTACAAGCTATCAGCGCTGTCTTAGATTGAACGGTAATAAGATAAGTCGGCGTTCAATCTCTAAGGCCGCGGATAACTTCATAGTCTTCGTGTCCAAAGGTAAACAAGGCGCTAGCTTCTAGAGTTCGCTGCTTTTCCCAGGCCAGGCCGGAAAAGGGCTTATACTGCTCGCCTTTGTTTGATATATTCATTCCGTACCAATACAAACTACAACTACACCAAAGTAGAAAGGCCACTATAGAAGCTAAAAGTAACCTATAGCCTAACCAAAGCGTCACAATAAGAGAAAATTAGCCTTATGAAAGTATAGGGCTTAGCCCGCCTACCAATCAAAGAGGCTGAGAGAAAGCGTAAGCTCACCCGTAAGCTCTTCATTCGCTGCGCGGGAGCCGCACAGCACATAGCTGGAAGTCAGAGGGCCCATACTACCTGCCTAACCCTTCGCTCCGAGGGACCATAGATCGGAAAGCGCCTTCTAAACCACCCCATTCATCCAAAAGAGAAGGGAAGGGGCCTATGTATTTTCATAACCCCTGCGGATTTTACCCTATCTACACCCGGAGCCAATCTCCTATCGGTCCTGCCATCACGCCGCAGAACGAGAGCTCGTGTGGAACCTTTTCTTTCTGGCGCGGTGGAACGTAACTAAATATTACGGTCGCATAACATAAGGGCCGGAAGTACGGGAAACTCGGCCAAAATATGACACCCGAAGGGCCCGCCCCTTCTTCTTCAGTAAAGC
The DNA here is from genome assembly GCA_948330485.1 of Euphorbia neoarborescens. Taxonomy (NCBI): domain Eukaryota; kingdom Viridiplantae; phylum Streptophyta; class Magnoliopsida; order Malpighiales; family Euphorbiaceae; genus Euphorbia; species Euphorbia neoarborescens. Next base: position 17,324 of record CAOJCR011915283.1, on the reverse strand, counting down.
CGACCTCTTTTTTTTTTCGCCAGTGCTGACGCAGTGCGCACGTAGATAAGAAAAGCAAAATCCCAGTGGGGGGGGGAGAATGGGGGCCGGTGCCTTTCTTTTACGGCCTAAACTCCTATTTGTCAGCCGTGGTGAACTACTGGGGGGAAGGGAAAGGCTTGGGCCTACCTATCCCGATAGGACCTCATAAAGGAACGAGAGCTCTTGAGAGGTTCCGCCGAGCCGAAGGTCTTCTGTACGTGATCGTAATATATCACATCACGTCGTCTCGTCCCCGCTCCCGCTGCATTGAAGAGTACCGTACCTATGCACTATGTTCCGGTTCACTGATAAGGAAGATAGAGTTGGGGTAGGGGTCTACGATGTGATACTCAAGTATGACCGGGGGAGATAGATGCTAACTATGGGTAGGAAGCAGGAACCTTTTTGTAAATAACCTCGGAGGTTACAGATCTCTTATACTACCATCGATCGACAGAGCGGAACGACCAAAAAAAGAAGTGAAGTTAGAAAGCCGTATGATAGATGGTAACTATCTTGTACGGTTCGGGGGGTAATCGGCGTACTGTACTCTGATCAGTGGAGTGGGGGGGAATCTTTGGCTCTATCGAACATACAGGGAATTGGAGGTAGCATTCTACCGATGTTAAGTCATGGACTGGTTTCTTCAGCCCTTTTTCTATGTGTTGGTGTTCTATATGACCGACATAAGACTCGACTTGTTAGATATTACGGAGGTTTAGTGAGCACCATGCCGAATCTCTCCACCATTTTCTTCTCTTCTACTTTGGCCAATATGAGTTCACCTGGTACTAGCAGCTTTATTGGGGAATTTCTCATCTCAGTAGGAGCTTTCCAAAAAAATAGCTTAGTAGCCACATTAGCAGCGCTTGGGATGATTTTAGGCGCGGCCTATTCCCTTTGGCTATATAATCGTGTGGTTTCTGGAAATTTAAAAGCCGATTTCCTCCATAAATTCTCCGATTCAAATGGCAGAGAAGTTTCCATATTTATACCTTTTCTTGTTGGAGGGACGACCGTCCGTTGAACTACCAAAGAAAAAAGGGTAAACCGATGTAATCATGACATTGTAGGTGCTTGCGATGGGACGGATGCGACTTCCCTCAGTTGGTTTGGGTGGCATAGCCCGTTGCGGAAGTCCCCCCTTTGATCCATTTCTTTAGTCTTTAGGGAGCCAAAGCTTGACTTTACTAATAAAATAAGGCTTTCGGAGGGGCGCTCACGTTTTTTGTCTGAGCGGTGGGACCGAGAGAAAGAAAGGACGGGGGGCAACCATGCATGGTACTTCTCGACCGTGTCTCCGAGGGACAGTTGAACGAGCGACTCATGAATGCTGCCGGGTCGGACGAGCCAATAACTCGAACGCGTTCGGTCTGTTTTTTGAGCAAGAATCACAGCGTTACCTTACCTTCACCATGATACGGACTCCAAGTTCTTATGGCGGAGCACGAGGAGATTTATCATCAATATGATGATGGGAATGGAAACCAGAAGCACGACCGGGGTCTTTGTGGTCCAAGATAATTAAACCATCAGTAACAGTAACGTAAGCATGAGACTTTTTGGTAGTACCGGTGAACCAGATGGCCGCGGCGATGGAATCTGGGACGGAGGACTCGTAGTATCTCTCTAGATCTGGCAAAAGCAAAAGACCCCCTAACGTAATTCGAATGGGGGCTGACCGCTGAGCCCACTCTGGCCTCGCAGGGCGGGCCCCTGTGGTTGCGAGCTGGAACTGCCATAGCTTATGGCTAGAGCAATAGGGGCCCCACCCCAGCGGAGAGAACAGTAAGGATAACGAGCGCTCCGCCCCGGGCGGCAAGAGCAGCGGGCAAGTGCTTGGTAGGCCAACAGCCCAGTGAACCGGGCAGGGCACTCGACGAAAGGGGAGCACACTGAGCAAGTACGAAAAATTGGCCCCGCTCCACTTTATTAAAAGCAAGGACCACTATGGGAGGTCAAACCAAGGACCTATGGAAGTCGGGGCTCGTCCCCGGTCAATATTGGATCAAACAATAGGGGGCCGTAGCACTGACCTCTTTTTTTATTGATTCAATACAATAGGGGAAAAGATCGTACAGTTCCCTACCGAGACAACAGAAACTCTCAACAGATCTTCCGCGCGCGAGGCATACCTATTCCGTGCGTCTTTCTCGTGGCGGAAACAGAACAAGAGGAAAGGAAAGACCCGGCCGACCTGCCTTCTCTCTTTAAGAAAGCTCGCCCTCGAGCTTTCTTAAAGAGAGAATAGGGAGTGAATAGAAAGGCTTCCGTTTCCGTTCTTGGTTTGGGGGCTTTCGGGCCCCTCTCGATCTTATTCGTAGTTGGGAAGGGGGAAGGAGTCTAAATCAATCGACATTAATGAACCATCATTGATGGACGTTGCACATGACACGATCAATTCGGTCCGGCGCTAATAGAGGTTGCTTACTCTCCCTAGTATCGAAGGAAAAGGGCAGGGCCTGAATTCAGACCAGACCAGACTTTTCTTTGTTTGAGCTGCTCCCACGCACGCAGACCAGAAGATCTCAGTTGTCCTGGGCTGAACAGACAAGTATGTAGAGATCTTCGTGGTACCGGGGAGGGAGTCTCAATCGATCTTTTCTAGGATTCCTTATCACGCCACGCACGGAGATCTTTCCAGATAAGAGGGTTCCTCCCTTGAACAGACTCTTAAAGGTTAGGTTACTACCTGCCTCTACGGCAGAGGTGTACTTTGTACTGCCCGGAGGTCATATAGATCGAAACCTGGAGCGATAAGAACGAAAGGGTTGGTGTGGCCACAGCTACAACTACTGGCGCAGCGCAAAAGGCTTTTTTTCTAAGGGTGCTACTGCTTTTTTTAGGTCGTTTAATAGGGAGGCCTCGAAAGCCTTTGGTACTCCGGTAAGGCGAGTAGACCTTAAAAAAAAAGGGTTAGGAACCCTTCCCCTATTTCTTTTCTGCATTTCATTCTCTATTCCCTCAAACAAAATGAGAAAAAAGGAGAGGCCTATTGATTCGAAGTCACTACGAAAGGGTCGGTCAATAGTATAGCTCTTTCTTTGCCGGGTCTCCTTTCGAAGTAAAGGCCTTCGGATTCCTAATCCGGTAGGGCCGGACGGCTTTGTTTGCCCCAGCTTGGCGAATCGCATCCCCGCGCAACGACATTCTTTGTGCGCCCCTTACCGTTCTCGCTCAGTGTTTGCAACGGCTGGGGAGGCAGTCGTAGAAGCGAAGTCTATCGCCGCGCCGACCATCAAATACGAGATTGGGCCCCTTCTCAAAGATTTGATGGAATGGTCCAGCCCACTCAACAGCGCTTATGTCATATGGGAACTCATGGCTGGAAACAATCCTTATGGTTTTTGATATCCGGTAGGAATAATAAGAATCAAAGTCCAGGTTGGTTGGTGAGCCTAGTGATAGGAGACTATCTAGCTTGGTTCGGAGAGCACTTGTTGGGTTAAAGATTTTTTTGTTGCTAAATGTTACGGCCTAAATGCTGAACTATTGACCCTACTTGTTTGGATGGGTGTTCACCCCAAAGTGTTCCCGGACTGCATGCATACATCCGTAAGTAACTTAGTGCAACATGGCAAATTTCATTGAGAGGAATCAGCAAAGAAAAGAAAAACGGATCAACATCTTAATGTGTATTTGAGAGATCGTCCTCGGGCTTAGGAGTGTCCGCATGAGTTCGTTGAGGTGTCTACACAGGAATAAAAACCTCTTATATATTCTGTCGAGAGTTCGGATTGCTCTACCTAAGTAGAACGAAAAGGAGGAATTGGAAAAAAAAAGGGGGAGCCAGAAGCTTCGCTTGCGGACTCTCCTAGTTAGAAGAAGGCTCTTTGTCGAATTTTTTAGATCTGGATAGAGTCTCGCTCAGTTCAGTAAAGAGAGTTGTAGATTTGTAAGATTAAGATTATGATAGAGTCCCCTTTACTTTCTATTATATTAATTAGTAAAGCGCTACCGCGCTACAACTAGCATAGCAGCCTGCGGAAAAAGCTCGTCAGCCCCTACTCCTAAGTTGGAGCAAGAAGCAAGGGATTGAGCGCATCTTTCCCCTTTCTATTAGTAAGGTTGTAAAAAGGCTTTCCTTGGGGGCGCTAACGCGACCTTCCTTCAGCTGGCTGAAACGCGCTTCCCCTTAAGAGGGAGACTTTCTCTTGGTGATCGGTTCATTGGCAACGACAGATAGGCGCGATCAAAACATTGCTAATATGAGACCATCTTCTGCCGGAAGGATCAGTTTGACCAGGGCTCAAATCAGACTTCACCGAGCAATGAGAAAAGCCGGACCTCCGTACGTAAACTTGACTTGCTAGTCGAAATAAAATCTTCGCCTTTAGATATTCTTAAGGTAAAGCGCCGCGGTTCTCTCCATCCGATCGATAGTAAGAGCCAATACCTTCATGTGTCTTTACTGTTCGTCCTGGAGCGGAGCAGCACCGAAGAACTTTCTTTCATCCCAGCGCATCAACTGATCCTTAAATGACTAATCCCTGGCTATGGAAGACGGGGGATGGCCGCTTGGCCAACTAGAAAAAAGACACTCTCCATGCTCATCAACTTCACGCCGCCGGGCGCTTTTCGACCCTGAGAGATGAGAATGATGGTACTTCCTCACATCAAGTTGTTATTACGGAAATGAATGAAAGGAGTTAGCCGTTCGTTTTATACCGGGTTTTAAGACAAATCCATCATTGAAGGGCTAGAGGCCGGATCGCTCACTCATCAATTTCTGCTTCTCCCAATGGGAGCCTTTACTAGTAAGGGCGCGTGGAGCCGGATGGGACTCTATTTCAAGACTTCAGGTCGAGCCCCCTCACTTCTGTCGAAGGATCACAAGAGTCGCCTTTCTTTCTCCCAACATCATTCTCAAACAAAGTATGGATTGAGTGGGTCCTTTGATCTTTGATATAACTAACTGCTGTGCTGGGGATACTTCTGGAGCTGAGGCAGAAGCTTTCTAAAGGCCAGTCCTAATCTTTTACAATTCCACTAAACTAAGAAAGACTCAGGCTTTTCAGGCAGTTAGAGTAGCTTTGCCCTCTCGCTAAATGCTTTCCGTTCCATTCCTACGCCCGGGGGTTTGGTTTGAGTTTTCTTTTTAAGGCAAAAGAGAGATTAGCAGTTATTGTCAGCAACAGATGGGGATTCAATTACTCTCCCTCCCGGGTTGGGCATACTTTGAATTCAAGTACGTTATCTTGCGCTTAGGAAAGGTCCTCGTGATGCGCTGCTAAAGCAATTCACACACATGGGGAATTCAAAATGATAATAAGCCAGCTGAGGTAATAGTTTCCCTACGAGGGTTCTTTCTAGAGGATCTTTCCAGGCGAACGCAAGAGAATAGGGTTAAGGTTAGTTTCTTTACATCCAGTGCTAGGGTAAGATTTTGAATCCGACTTTCATCCTCTCAGTGAAAGGGGCTCATCCACGTGAAAGTGGGAATTAATGGGAAGAACACTCGGGCCCATCGTAAACAGGGGTCCTACCTACAACTTTCTTTTATTTTAGTAGAGGAGGCAAAGACAGACGGATTGAAGCCCAATAAGGTAACCGCCTACGGCCCCTCTCCTTCATCTCCGAACTCACCTTCTGACGAGACTTTCAAGCCAATCAGTTCTGAATTGAGTTATGCTTCCTCAACTTGTACTGCCCTAGCCTTTCACCTCGCTCGCTGTCAGTTCTTCCATGGAATCCGTCTTTGATAGAGCACTTGCCCGAGAGATCTTTGCTTTTCGTTGAGCTCTTTTCCTTTCCCTTGCGTTGAGCTAGTCTAGGATCTTAATAACGTCTTGACTTGCTTTCCTTCCTTTGCTGCTTTCGGTTTTCTTTCTTTGCTGTCTCGCTTCTCGTGCTTTCCCCAATGACTCTATTACTTACAGACACCTCGCTCCGTTGGGTACACCTGGGACCAGTACGACCTTTCGAGCTGGACCGATCGGAATACCACCTATTTACGAAGAGTAAGAGCATACCGGTATTCAGTTTCTCTTATCACCGTAGTAATTTCTGAACCAGTTCTTTCTCAACCTGAAAAAATAGATAAGACTAGGAAATGACCCGCGGAGGGAACACCCAGATATACTTGCTTACCCCCCGCTAGGGAACCCGTGCTGGAGCAATGTAACTGGATTAGATAAAGGATATATTTCCACTTAGCTATTGGTTGAATTAGCTATTGGTTGAAAGAGTGAGGTAGCTATGAGCTCGGCTATCCGCTTTGCTATGAGCGCTTTATTAGTATTATAACTAGTAGCTGCTCTTGTTTTCTGAGTCAAGTAGGTAAGGCTTGGTGAAGTAAGACCCTTAGGAGTGCTTTCACTAAGAGTTAAGAGTAAGAGTAGCTCCGGACTGACGCTCTAGTCAGCTAGTCAGTCTGTCTTTCCTTCGGTGGTAATCTTTCTCTTGTTCCCCGACTTGTAGAATATGCGTAGGAGGACCTACTATAACTATAATGGATTCGATTTTGTTAATGCAGAGTATCAAGATCTTTTCCTCACCTCGTCCCGCTATTCCGCTTTCTTTTCTCTATGTGGTATGTGCTGTCTTCATCCCCCGTAGCTGTATTAGTAGTCCCGGAGTCTTTCCCCAAGGCTCGATGTGCTATGTCGCTACGATGGTCGTAAGGAGGCGGCACAGAAATCGTTTGATGGCTCGGATTTTTAAATTGGAAGTGGAGCCAAAGTCGTAGAGTGCGTCGGGTTTGGCGATCGGTGCTGAGGCGGGAAAGCCTATTTATCAGTGAGAAGCGCAAGGAAGAGCCGACAAGCGTTGTATGCATTGGTGTTTGAGGAGGCCCAACTGGAGAAGGAATTTTTCGTGTATTAAGCTCGAAGCTTTCTGAAGACGCAGGATAAGCTCGGTGCGAGGCACGCTAGGTGGGTAGCTTATCTACAGAGTTTTACCTTCTTGCACAAGGCAGGGAGCCGGAACGTGGTAGCAAATGCGTTGAGCCGGAGAGAGATTTTGTTGCAAACGGTTTTTTAGTTTTGCCAGGAGTTTTCATCGCCGGTCGCCGGGAACCGGGAAGACGAGGATGTAGCGAATGCTTATTCTGATTTAGTTGCTAAATTAGGAAAAAATCTTTCCTTAGCGAAGTCTTTCTTTGATATCTGACTATGGCTACCTCGAATTTGCAAAGAAATTTCTCAGGCCCCGGATGATCCGGTTGTCAAACCAACAACTACTATACGAACAGTCCTCTCCATTGCTCTAGGCCAAGGCTGGCAAATCAAAGAACTTTATGTTCAAATAAAACCTTTCACTTACGACATTCATGAAAATGAATGAGGTGCGGGCAGCAGACGGGAATAACAAGACTCTATGGCTTACCAAGTTCCTTCCCCACCAAAACCCTTACTCGGGCCTCGACAGGGTGAGAGTAGTTGGGTCGAAATGAGCGTCTCCTTTGTTTGCGAGGAGGTTGCCTTGCTTTTGCGTGAAGATTGAGGACCTGCAGACGGCATAATTAGCTTATGTTAATAAGGATTTTTTTGAGGTGGTGGGATGCCGAATCGTTGGTAGTCTTATTCTGTGGACGATGCATGGAACTTCGATCTAAGTCGAGCTAGCCCTAGTATGGACGGTTTTGAGTGCCGGGACCTTTACCATATGATTATGATCTATGAGAGGGGTATTCCAGTGGTATGTAAATTATCTTTTCCGGAATGCTTCACCCCAATGTTGATTCTTCCAAAGATATACAGACTAAAAGGGATTTGCGGATTGGAGGTCTTGGGCCTGGGCCTTCCCATTTCCTTCTAACTTCGTCTTTCTGTCTCCATCAGGGATTCGAAGAGCTAGCGGTGCAACAAGGGAGAAGTCTAATTGACTACAGCGGTCGTATTGAAAGACTGAAGGAATGTACGACGGAGACGTCAAACCTCATCTAATTTAAATAGCCGAAGAGGCAACTCCCGTGCATCCAAAGCGGACGTAAATTGCGGGTAAATCAATCATTTTTCCTTGTGGATCTGACATTAATCCTCTCATACCTACTAATTTATGTACCTGAGATGCATTTCCTCTAGCTCCCGAAAAAGACATTATATGAACTGGATTTAAAGGGTCAGTCATCCTAAGGATTCATTTCTTGTCGCAAATACTCACTTGTAGCATACCATATTTCAATGATTGACGTAATTTTTCTACCGCGTGTACATTCCCATAATGATGGTGTTTTTCCAAAATCCAACTTTGTTGTTCAGCATCTTGAACTAGCCATCCCTTAGAAGGTCTTGTTAAAAGATCATCAATTCCTAATGAAATGGATGTAGCAATAGCTTGTTGGAAACCCAGAGTTTTTACTTGATCCAGGATATGTGATGTCTATGCCATTCCGAAGTGATCTATTAATCTACTAATAAGTTAAGTCGTTTCATGGCAGTTCCGTCTATCACTTTATTGTGAAAGACCAGATTGGTCCGTTCTGCCATAAGTACCTCCATATTCTGCTAAGTAGGATTCGACAAGACAATAGATTTGAGTCAATGATTGTAAAACTTCCTTTTCTCGATCTTGATTCGCGTAGAAATTCCGGAACTATGGTCCTAGCTGAACCGGAGAGCCCCGAACTCCCGTTGGTATCTATCATAGAATTATGTTAGGTATCGGATGACCAGGCCCGAGAAAACCCCTGTATAGCTTCTTCGATTTCTCGATAAAGAGAAATATGACCGTTCGAATGTATAAAAAATTATTACTATATTATTATATATATCTGTGTAAAGGAATGGAGTGAATGTGAAAGGATATTTCTACTGGAGTCTATTTGATTCCTTTGAATGGTTGGGAGGATACACAACAAGATTTGGACTTTCTTATGTGGATTACAAGGAAAATCTTAAGCGTGTCCCCAAGCATTCTGCAATATGGTATCGTAACTTCTTGCAAGGTCAGAGATGGCAATCCACTTAACCATATTGTACTCGGTCGACCATTATTGCATTGGCATGCCTGGACACAAGCACAATACGCCTCCAACACAATGTGATACCACGGTTCTTCAAAATCAGAAAACAGCTTGTTAAGAATCAAAGCTGTCGAAAAGCCTGTACAAGAAAAAAAAGTCCATGTTCATCCAATTCTTGATTCTTTTTGTATTTACTTCAGTATAAAAAAATCTTACAAAAAGGTTCATGCGGTCCTAAGAACAAAATGATGTACAATCAGAATCTACATACATAAGAAAATAAAAAATGAGCTACAAATTTGTTCCTTGATCTTCTTTTTTCTTCGGCCAGATAGACTTTTATCTGTATTTGAATCGAGGTGAGGGATAGCTCGACAACAGCCCAAGTTATGCTTTCAAAAAGAATGGAATTGAGTTCTCCCTTTACTTTACAGCTCCCATGAATAGAAAAGGAGGCTTGTGCCACTAAGGAAGAGAAGGGGTTGCCGCTTATTCTTGTGACGGGACAAATGCCCAATTAATTTAATCAAAGTCAAGCTGAAACCTCTAAAGCCAGGGAAAGCAATTCCGGGAGGAAAGCAATCCAAATCAAATCAGTACTGTAGCAGTCCGCTTTCAAGCTGTTGGTTAGCTATTATACAATTTTTATAAGCTATGCTTATTAAAGAAGTTTCCTTAATTGAATAGTTTTACGATACAGGGACAGAGACTTTTAGAAGGTGCATAAGCACCGGGGAATGCTTAAAGGCTTTCAAACTTGCTGGAAAAACTCCTGCTCTTTTCAATATTCCTTCCTTGGGAAACTTTCAAACTGTCCTAGAGCCCGCTTTTAAACTGGCTTGCTACAACCCGCTTTCCTAAGCTAAGAGGTACTTCACTAGCTCGCTAATAGGAAAAAAGAATTATGAAACTTTTAAAGGCAAAGAAAAATCCAATAGATCCACATTCAGGGGCAAGCATTTCGGGGGAACTCCATCTAAGGAAGGAAAGAGCTTAGTTAATTAGAGAATTATAAAAAGTAGCTCGCCTTTAGTCAGCTAGTACAAGAAAGTGGAGGCTCGATGAACGGCCTAAAAAGTCCTGGTATCTCGTTGTAATCCCAAGCTTGCAATCCCTAAACTCCTTGAGTAGCCCTCTTTCTGAAGAGCAGTTGATCGTGCTACTCATTCATGTAGGCTCTCACTCTGTTTCCTCTCATAGATGGATTTCTCAGAGTAGATCCTGCACTTCATCCTTATCCTTATCCTTATTCTTGATAGCACAGGAAAGGGACGATTCTCTGTGCCTACCTATCCCCAATCACACAGGAATGCTCGCTTGGCTGCTTACCAATCCTTTCTCAGAAAATTCCTCGCGCATCAAAAAACTTCTAGTAAAGCGAAGGAGACCCACTTCCCACTTCTCCTTCCCCGCCCCTGAAATGGGGCGGGCCTCGTTCTTATTGAGCGTACCACCGCTAAAAAAGACTACAACCCAAAAAGAAATCTCGAGAGAGACGTTTTCAAACATTAACTAAAATAGCAAACTTTAATTGCTATAGCTTAATTACAATTCAATTACAGCGACCCCCCGTTGCACTTTGTTCCTTAGAGGAACCGGACCCCGTTGCACTTTGTTCCTTAGAGGAACCGGAGATTAGAGGAATAATTTTCATCCCCGTAGTGGAGCTCGAACGGAATATTCCGCTCGCGGAGAAAAAGGAGGGTGTCCTTTGCGGCCTTTTCCCGCTTTATAGCCGTAATGACTATAAAAAGAAAGACCAAACCGGTGAACACCCCGAAAAACAAGGGGTATTCGCTAATTAATTTAGCTCCTTCTAACATCTTACTTTCTTTTCCTTTCTTTCTCATCTCACTTTTTCTTTTCTTTCTGCCACGCTTCTATCTATTTAGTTCGATTTGAAAAAGAAAAAATTACGCCTTTTTACTTGACATGTGTAAAGCATGCCCTCTGCTTTCCTTCTACCTTCTGAGCCAGGATCAAACTCTTCTCGAAAAGCCCTTTACTTACTGCCAATTTTGCCAAAGCATAAGGACTTTCAGGGCTTCGGTCACAAGAGGATTTGTTGGTCCTGGCTCTAGCAAAAGAGCATAGGCGTAGGAGAGTACGCTTTCCTCGTACAAGTCCGGAGTTCTCACATTAATAATAACATCCCTGGAAAGCTCCACCCAGGAATGCCCTACCGGAAGGTGCTCTATCCCTTCACCCTCATACAACTTCTTTTGCAGTTCGCTCGCAAATTCTTCCAGATACTGCTCAGCTGTCCAGAGCGGATCATTACCGCTGTCCAGAACTCGGGCATACTCCTCAATTTTCTGAGTAATAGGTTGAGAAGAAATGGTTCCCCGGTGGAAATTTCTATATAGGAAGACGGATGACACTGAAACCGCGACAACTCCAATTGCGAGTACGGCAGCAATGGATTTTTTCGGCTAAAAAAACTGTCCATGATGAAACTAGAAATTCCAAATCAAAATTTTGATCTCAAGGAGGAATGCCGCTGCTGATGGATCTCGCCCAGATCCTGGTGACAGGATTCGAACCTGTAATCTTCAAATCATGAGCCTGATGAGTTGACCAATTCCTTTACCCCGCTTCTTACCCTGATCGAAAACAACCTTCGACTTGCATGTCTTAAGTTTCTCACTCCTTGCTCTCTTTCCCTTCCTTCCTTTCGTAGCTCGTACTCTACCAGGCGTTTACCGGCTTCGCGAGACCTTTTCGGCCTACTCTAGGCTAAGCTCTATTGGGCGCTGGCTTTTCGAAAGCACTGAAGGGTTGATTCAAGAACAAGAGCTGGAGATTCAAAAGACTTTGTTCATATATGAAATTTCTAGCTTGACTGAGATGTAGATATTTGAAGTTCACTGTGATCAGAACGAATCTCTTTAAATCACGGAACACTCTTCTGTGGCATTTTGCCTTCAAACATCTGATTCACTAGCACCGGAAATTCACCCGGCCAACAAGCCGAAGGGGAGGGAAGAGATTCTGAATCGGAAGGGGAAGATTTCGAGCGAATTAGAATCCCGCCGTTTTTCAAATTTCTGAGAAAGAACTCAGCCGGGACAATGGCCATTGAATGGGTCAGCAAGCGTTCGAACGAATCAAGACATACCTTGAAAATCCTCCTATTCTTGTCCCGCCAGTGCGGGGTCCTCCCTTCTCTTTTGAATTTGAAAGCGGGTGGGGTAAACAACTATTCTTTTCTCCAGTCAGACAAGAGCAGGTGCTGCCAGAAGACGAGGATCCACAGGTCAAGGAAGTGAAGGATGCTATCTCCTATCGTCAGGCTAGACGGGACGCAGTCCAAGAAGAGCTTCTGGATTTGAGGAGGTATGAGGTCTACAGTCCCAGCATCTCCGGTGCCTCAGCGCAGAAGGAACGAGAGTGGTGCACTCTCAGCAAGCAGGTGGAAGTTCTCAAAGATCTTCTTGAGGAAATCCGCCCGAAGAGACGTCCGGAGGTCAGATCCTTGATCTACAGCAGCAGCCAGAAGAGGCCACTCAGCTAAAGGACGACCGGTGGCAACACCGAGGTGACAGAGTCCTGTATAAGGCCGATTCTAGCCCACTGGAGCACAAAGAGAAAGGGCCCCGCCAACATTCAAAGAAACTCCGCCTAGACCGCTAACGAAAGGTAAGCTTTTCCCTCGGATCAGTCGTTTGAAAGCAAGCAGCAACTAAGGGAGGAATAGAGACAAAACTGTGTGTGTTAGACGTCTCTCCTTTAACCTCTAAGTCCTGCCAAGCCCGATTAGTGCCTCTTTACCGGATGTGAAACTTTTCTTTCTAGCTGGCATGCTACTAGTTCCTGCCCTAACAAGATCAGGTTCAACTGCGGGATCGGCTGTGAGGACAATTCCCTTAAGAAGTACCCCGCGGCTGATCTGTAACAAGGTATATGCTGCTTCTGCTCTTTCTACTTTAGGGACAGCTAACTCTCTTTCAGGTCTGATTGAAGGAAGCGGGACAGAGACAGGGAATTCCCTAGGATAAGGTGGTTCAGTCACTTTCCGGGCTCTCACCTCGGGCCGGGCATATACTTAGCGGAACTCAAAAGTGAAAACTCTCATGCTCTTTCTTGTCGTGGGAGGAATTGCTTTCTGACCTTAGTCTTTTTTTTATATTGATAAAGCTCATTAACTAACAGCTTAAGGGAATCCACTTGCTCTTAGCCCATACCTTTGAATGGCTGCAGGCTATTGCGGCGACGGATTCCTCAGCGACTTCACAAAAAAAAAGAAGTCATTTCGTATATAGGGAACACTTCCTTCCATCTTCCGTAGGTCTCTTGAAAGAGAGGCTTAATTAGAAAAAAGACCAAGCTAATCGTAGATTTCCGCAACAGGGGCAGAGTCCTACTCCTCTAGAAAACGCCAGTTTTTATCGTTGACCTTATTTTGGACCGGGTAAGACATAGTTTACTACTACCGCGGGTAGGGCCAAATAAATAAAAGACGTGGGAAATGAACTGAGATCGGACTTCATACGCCGAAAAAAACCATCAGTTCTTTCGGGGAGTTCTCTTTCTTGAACTGACTTTTCTAAGCTGTGAAGTGGCGAACCACAAGGATTTTCAGTCCCACGCTTCAAAAATCTTTGAAGTCCAGCTGAGCTACCTGAACCACTTTGAAAAAAGTCTCTTTTTGTTATGTAATTTGGCCTGCGGCTGCGGGGCTGTGCACTTCAGCCCCATCACATCAAGGTGACAGGATTCGAACCTACGTAGAAAAACATCAACAGATTTACAGTCTGTTTGTTTTGACCACTCGGCCACTCTCCCCTTCCCGGGCGTACTTTCTTCTCTTATTCAATTTCTACTCAGCTTTCAAAGAAGCAAAAAGCCGATAAGAGTTCTTCATCATGTTCGAAAATTTCGAAACGAAAGAAGAGCTGAGAGTGATTGACCTCTCACTCGCGGGACACATTCGAATTCTATATGATCGATGATTCCAATGCACTTCGATTTCATTTTTTCGCTTTAAAGACCTGCTAGACCATCTGGTTTGTGTAGACGACACTCTTGATAGTCAAATTTTCGGACTAAACCAGGTCTATTTAGATCTCATTACTAATGGCACGGGCAGTACCTACTTTGTAGGTATGATGGATATTTACGGCCAAATCGGAGCTTTTTAGTTAAGCTTTTATAGGAGCGTGGAGATAATAATTTCGATTGGAAGTTCTTGTTTTTGGTGCACTTGGTTGAGTGTTTTACTTTTTAGAATGGTATGTATGGCCGTTACTTGGTTCTTGTCAGCTTGGGAATTGGTAGTACAGTCTGGTATGGAATAGTTTGTATCAATGGTCGCCTATTGCTACTAATAACCTAACAGATAGAATCCTCGTCGATATGAATGGAAGATGCCTCTGTAACTCTACAATGCTTGGGGCTTCAAAGCTTAGTGCGAATTCCTCTTGCCGGATCCCCAGTTCTCACGTATTTTCCCTTCTTTATCTTTTTGATCCCAGCGAATTATGCATTCGCCTTTGATAAAAGAAAAAATTAGACAAGACAAAGCAATGTGGAAATGAACTGCTTTGAATCTACTATTTCCCAGTAAGCAGTAGTGAATACTTGTCAACTCGTTTATTCAAGAATTTTTCCAGTTCTATTTCTTTTTTTGCACTCACTTCGAGAAAGAGAGCTGAAAACGCAATCACCGCTTCTGAACTTTTGAGCAGGGTTTCTCCGCCTTTTGCCTGCTTTGAAGAAGGGCCGAAGGGAGCGTACACCGAGTTAGATAGATCAAGTGAGCTGAGCTGTCAGAGTCCCAATCTACTAGAGCGCCTAATATGTTGTTGCGGTCATTCTTGCTTTTAGCATCCGTCCTCGGTCTCATTCTTAAGATTATCGTTCTACAAATGTAGTTTCGCTTTATAGTTTCGGCTTGTAACTTCCTTTTCTCATAGAGAAGAAAGGCAGGCTAGCAAGACAAAAGCTACCATACCATAATTCGACTGTCATTCCATACCTGAATTATATTCTTTATATAATAGGTCTGTTAGGGCGAATGCCCAAGGACGAAGAGGATTGCTCGGGCTTGAACAATAGGTTTATTCACCGACTAGGCCAGCTAGGAGCGTTGAGGCCAAATAGCGGGGAAAGGGTCCTAAAAATCGGGCAAGCATTGAACCTGCCCAATAGTTTCGCTATAGCTCAATTACATCGACCCTTAAGCATTTCCAAGAAAAAAAGTTCCGCCCCCGGGGAGGAAAAGTCTTTGGCAGTCCCTCGTGAGTTCGGCACGCACTTCTTGTTTCGTCCTACCCCCGCACAGTTTACGAGCCAAAGTCATCTCCAGAACAGCTGATCTAGCCCTATAGGACTGACTAACAAGTCATCGCAGCATCCGTTGGATCAGTCCCCGAACGCGGTGGGTTCCTTTAGTTATGAAGTGTTTTGAAGTAAGACGAATTCCCCACTCGCCGACCCGGGTTGGGTAAGGCACTAATACGTGTTCTTAAAAGGGTAGTCATTCTTTGTTTTTTGAGGGGCTGTGGTTGGCTTCTGGCCCACCTACCTACTACGGATGTAGAATAACTACCAAAGATTAAACGAAGAATGCCCGGTGAAACGAAAGGTTAAGAGTGGGCGTAGATGGAGATCTGGTCGGATTGCTCTATCAGTCGAGGTGAATAGTGTTTTGATAACTTTAGTACAGTGGGTGTTCTCAAATCAGCAAGCCCGAGGGCTCCCCGACAAGCAGGCATCGAGGGCGCTCGGACCTCCAACGGGACAGTGAGGGGGGAGCGTATGTTTGCAGTGTGCGCGGGGAAAGCCTTGCCCAGTCCCTGCTTTATAGATATAGTTATAGTCACACATCATACATGATCTAGCTTTTAGGCATTGATGAAGGATTCCACAGGACATGATGTGTAAAGCATATAGCTCGCTTTCAAGGTTTGTTAAGAGTCAGGTTCTTTAGAGCCAGGATCGAACTCCTTTTTTACTAGGATTTTTCCGTAGAACCAACTGTACTTATTCTAAGATGTTCATTTCCTTCTAACCAGTAGTTAGTTGCTACATTCTATTCGGCGAGGATGCAGGGTTTAGATCTTTGGTCAATCCATCATTGGCTAAGCCATTTCTTTCTATTTCTTTCGGACTTGGCCTTAGGGAAGGCCTCGATTCTTCCTTTTTGCTAAAAGGACTGAATCGTCAATGGAAAAATTCGAGCCTCTCCTTTATATAAAGCTATTCCAGTCAGAGACTGTCTCCCAAGAGCCCAAAGCTTCTCGTTCGATTCCACACCGGATTCACTATCTTCTGAATCATGCCCTTCCTTCTCGTGAGAGTGGATTCCCCCCAGGAAAGGAATATAGGATCGGTACACCCCTTATACTGATGATACTATTTAGGTAAAGGTATCGGTTGTATTCCTGTCTCCGTTTATTCCGACTGTCGCCATTGTGTCTGTCTCTGTTCTTGTTTTCGGTTCTATTCCTGTTTTCGGGTAGAAAACGAACTATCTAACGCCCGGAAGGAAGTTGCGAGAAAGGAGCGGAGTGGACTAGCTTAGTAGCTTTAAAGTTGCTTTACCGGACCAACTGGGACTAGCTTTACCCGGTACGTACTTTCTTTCTTAGTCAGATTCTTTCCTGACTTGAACCAAAGCAACTCTTTCACCTCTCCACGGACACTATCACTAAACCATAGCTACTTTCATCATTGATCTAGTGGCATTCTATCTTTCATCCCGTAGGCTAGCTGTTTGCTGCAACATTTAGCATTCTTCCGCATTAACAAAAAGCATCGAGAGAGAGAGCAGGCCATTCCCCTATCTGTTCATTTTTTATTCAATCGAGTCCTACTCTTTCTAACCCGCCTTAGGCCCACTCACTACCGTCGACGAGAAGGGAAAGGAGGAACTGAGGCGATAATTGGCAAATCTAATAAGGGATCGATCCCACAACCGCTAAAACGCCTTTTGAGGCCCCGCTCAAGGCGACGAAAGACCAGGCTATCTCCAGAAGAAGGCTATGGGGAACGAAGGATCTAAGCAAGGAGCTATTGATAGTGACTAACTTGAACGTGGCGAATTGGGCTTTGGCTAGGAAGTGGACAAACCGTCTCTTGCAAGAATAGGGGTGATTGATCTATTCCTACTTTTCTTTTTTACTCCCGCTAACAAGACTCACCTTAGAAAGTGATCTACGGCCGCTCTCCCGATCAGTCGGTAGGAATGGCTCGTGATCGTGCATTCAAAGAAATTCCCCTTTCCCGATGGAAAAGCATCTTCGAACCTTAAGTTCACTTTTTCTTATTGGAAGTTACCTTGTGAACAAAAGGGGATGGTGGAGATCTTTCAACATCAACATATTTTAAAAAAGAAGCTAATAAATAACAGAACAACTTACTCTCTCTCTATAAAAAAAGCTTGCGTGAAGCG